>MIQA02005039.1:0-17271 GCA_001887855.2 Sclerospora graminicola | reverse complement strand
GTAACCACAGGAGCGGGAGCCTTGGAAGAGGCGGCGCAGGAGCGGAAGGGCTCCGCCGGATCTTGGGCCCGGCTGCAGGTCGAACGGGTAGGGTTCCTGAACGAGTACGTGATGGAGCTTGTAGCCGAGTTTTGGAGTGAGCTTTGGAGGAGGATTCTTTGAGTTCTTCCCGATTTAGGGGCACCACTGATCTGGTATGTCGCTTTCAATCTCCTCTTCCTCTTTTTCCTCCTTTTCTTCTTCCTCGCTCCCTGTTTCGGTCTTCTTCCTAGATTTCGGGAATATGTTAACAATCTTGGAATTAGAGGTGTACCTGAGGGTTGAAAAGAGGCTAGCGTTGGAAGGCAGGGACGGATGAGTAGGTTCGTACTCTCCGGAGCCAAAACCAGCCGGCGGTGGGGTCTGCAAATCAATGAATTGATAGGAAGCCGGATAAGAGTCAGCTCGATCACTGGAATTTAAGAGGCGACGTCTGGTGTCCGCGCGAGAGCGGGACAATGCGACACACACCTGCTGGTTGAGATAGTCCTCTTCTTCATCATCATCGTATTCGAATTCACTGGAGGACGGATCGGAACTGGCTTCCGAACCGGATGGTGAGCTAGGTTCCGAGCTGGATGGTGAGTCAGCTCCCGAGCCAGATGATGAGACATCTCCCGAACCGGATGGTGAGCCAGCTCTTGAGTCGGATGGCGAGATAGATGGTGAACCAGGTTGCGCCGAGGAAGTGAGTGGGGATACTGCGGCTGCCTTTATTGCGGGTGAATCTGAATTGCTGTCAGATTCATGTTCCAGATCACTGGCCTAATCGGCCAAATAACACTTGTGCATGAGAGAAGACTCCCCCTCTTCCTCCGTTTGGGGCTGACCGAAGACGGATCGGAGAAGGCCGGACGCTTAACCGGTCTCCGTCCTGCCAAGCCAGATGACTGAGACATTTGTGGCGGAGACACTTTCCATCGATCCACCATATTCAAGACATCCAAAATGGCCTCTTGCACACGCGGAGGAGCCTGTACGACAGGGACAGTCTGGATTCGATTCTCTTCGAGTCGGGCTTGCAGTTCACATAAAAGAGACCTGAACCGATCCTCCTTGTCCAGCAAGGTGGCGTAGGCATGCTCGACCCGGGCTAACTCGTCACAAGTATCATGAAATCGTGCTCGAACATGTCAATGCTCGGCTCGCAGCCTTTGCTGTTTGGAGGAGGCCCCCTGCAGCTGCTGCTCAAGAGAAGAAATATTAAGGAGGGCCTGAGCAGGGGATTCTCGCAGGTGGTCCCGGTCATCCCGCATGGTGTCTAGTTCTTGAGACGCCTCGCGGTACCGGTTACGAAGATGCAACAGTCCTGATATTTCTGTGAAACTTCTGCAGACGTTCTTTCAGCTCTTCCAGTTGTTGGACTACAAAACAACACGACCATGCAAACTGTAAGCAACGGTACGGCGGTATAGAAGTGAGCGAATCACTTACGCTGATGTTTCGAGCGGTGGACTAAGTCTTGGTTAGCGGCCCGATGAGGATCGACAACGTCCGCCAGCATATGAAGACGGTCCCTCTCCCTTATCAGGTTGGCGACTTGGTACTCGGGATCAGCCACCTGACGTCGGAGGTCACTCAGTTCCAAATATGATTTCCGGACGGTAGCTTCGTCAGCTCGGCGGTTGGACGAAGCGAGGGTATAGACCAAATCCACCTGGATATTCCCCAAGCTATCCACTTGGGCCGTCGGCACCACCTCTACTCGTTGCCACTTCAGAAGAGGGAGAAGATGGTGCAGCGGCCTTATGCAGGACATCAATGAGCTGGCCTACAATGGCCCGAAGACGGGCTACTTCATCCGTGGCCTCCTGGCGGCTACGTCTTAGCTCGGAAATTCGAGGTCCGGTGCGATCTAGCATCGCACAGAGAGTTGTACAGCGCTGCGCTAGGATTTTGGAGTCGGCCTGACTGGATCGAAGATCGGCTTGAAGGGAGGAAATAGTACCCCTTAACTTTTTCCTGTCACCGCAGACCTGACCGTGCATGCGGAGCGCCGTATCGATGTCAGACGGAGACAACACCAGGTCAAGAATACGGGAAGAAGCCGGTGCCCCTGTGAACCCGCTGGAAGGCGAGTCATCGTCAACCAGGGTGGCTCGACAGATGTTCTCTTTGTTGACTTGCAGAATTGGAAATATATCAAGAGATGGTCAGACCGGGTAGATAAGACCTCGGACCAGCTTGTAGACCAGCTTAATACGGGTCGTCAGGAAAATTGGGCAGAGGACTTATTGAATCGGGGCATTGGTGAAAGGATTAAAATACTTTTGTGTCCGGTGAGATCGTGCCCCAACTGTTGTGCGGCTGCGACAAGACTCAGGGGCGGCTGTGGTGAAGCGACTTGGAATGAACTAACGGCCAGAGTGTGAAATACACTTGACCGAGACTGCCTTCTGATTGGCAGAAATTGCTGCCAAGAGCGCGGATGCAGGATGGCAGCTGCCAGGTGTACTCACAAACGACAGATCGGTGCAAGGTAAACAATCAAGTGATCAGGAGGATCGGAACCGGGTCAGCCAGAAGTTGGCCGGCCGGATCAGGTAGAGCTGGATGGCCGTCGATGGTGGATATAAGTGGCGAAGGGGTGGATCGGTTGAAGGATGTGCGTATGAAGGGCCTTGAAGAAGGCTATGCCCTGGTAGAAGCCGGATGGGACGCCGAAGGGGGACGCCTGGTCGCTAAAGGAGAATCAAAGTCGGCGGCCAGGTGTGTCCAGGTCGAGGTGGATGGCTATCCAGGTCGAGCCGGATATCTGGTGTACGATACACAAAGGGGTATTCAGGTTGAGCTGGATATTTGGTGTACGGTACACAAAGGGGTATCCTGGTTGAGCTGGATATTTGGTTTAGGGTACACAAAGGGCATCCAGGTTCAGCTGACTGGGTTAATTAAGGTAAGACACATAATTATCCAGCCAGGTTATTTTGGGTAGCTTACACAAAAGGTTGTATTGGCTCTAGGAATAAATATCAGTATACGTTTCGCTTTCTAAGAGTCATTTTCATTGGTTCTCAGCAGAGGGCCAACAAGGTCCCCTCTTGCTGCACTTGGTTTGCCCGGGGAAGGTTAAGAGGAACCCACCGGAAGTCCCCTGACCGGGAGTCGCCGCGTGACTTATACTCAACTCGGGTTGCCCGTGTTTTGAACACGATTTATCTTTTTGGAAAGTGTGGTAACGTTTTGGCCAACTGTAGAAGACTGTGGGGTGTTATTTGGATTCCCTATTACACACAAGATGGATTTACCCCTTTATTATCTTTGGCTTAGCTGGCCGATCGATTATTCTCGGTCCAGCTGTCGCAGTATACAAATTTCAACTATACCACCAATCCTGCTCCCCGGTGAAGATTTCCGCCCAGGAGCAACCCTAGTCCTAACCCTCGTCCCCCTATTCGACAGACTTTTAACTTTTCGCCCTAGGGTCCATCAAGAGAGCGTAACCGCCAGTGCTGAGGGGTACACAAGGTGAGCTTGCCGAACATGAATCATCCAAGTCGTCACGACCAAGATGATTTTTTTCTTAGTTTGATTGAAAAATGCCATCTTGCCATTTCGCCATTAATTTATCCCAGGTAATATGTCGCTGTAGTAAGTATTCCAGCTTGCTTAGTTATAAGATGAGGTTGAAAGAAGTGCGCAATTTTTGGCTCTTCGTACCCATAAAAAGGGTACCGTGGATTGGGTTGAACATCTGATTTGAGCAGTCCTGGTTGGTGTAGTTGTAGCAAAACTTGTTCATGGTCAGAATATACCGAAGTATCTCACGCCACTAAATTCTTGAGCCAACTGGATACGGAACAGAAACGGCTGGTCTGATCTCCTCGCCAGTACGTAAAATATCCAACTTGTTCCTCTTTATCTCCACAGAAAATCGATTTTGTTAGTGTGCTTGCATCTATAAGGCGTAATCGTTAAATTAGCGATGTTAGAGCATTATAATTTGAGGTTCATCATCAGCTGCTGCTAATTTCCACGCTGATAACCAATCGGTGATATCTTTCTTCTTAAAGCCCCGCACATTTTGGCTCTTGATGTGGAGAGCTCTAGTAGTAGTTGAGTCTGGTTGAAACGTTTGTTGGGGACAGTATTTCATCTCTTTAAACATCTGGAAGAGTGAAGAAATTCAATTTTTGCTACACAGAAATGCCCGTTCACGTATACAACTGAAACAAGCTACGACAGCTAACGTCCAACAACAACAACAGTTGATCAGACGATGTACTCACTTACCACTTACATAAATCGTTACAGGATATCCGTTGGCTATTCCATCGAACCGCGATATGGTAGAGGGAGCAAAAGGTAGCGGAATTACATCAGGAGCCGATACGCAATTTCCGGATCCAACACCCATCTCAAACCGCTTTGGCATGACATGGGCAACTATAATGGAAAAGAGGCATATCCAGGTACCCCCTAATAAATTATTAGAGAGTTTACAATAATTCATGGAGATCCCAGTCCACAGACGAGTTACTATGCAGCATAACAAACTCTTAATGGATGTTATACAAAAGGAATAGGTTTAAACTAGCAATTAAAGGTATGGAACGGCGTAAAGCACCTGGTCAAGATGGTATCGGAAATGATTTTTATAAGGATTTTACAGACGACCTTATTGGACCACTAGTGCAACTATACATTCAGATTCTCAAAGGAGCTACACCGTCCACGTCATTCTTAAAGGCTGTCGTAATTTTCCTCCGCAAGAAAGGAGATTCAACCAACGCCTTAGTTTATAGGCCGATTTTATTCTTGCAATTCAGTTACAAGATTCTTGCTAAGATTTTGGCGACAAAATGACAATCCTTCTTTGGCCTACTTTAGTACCCAATAGGGATTGGTATCAGGGAGACGTATGGATAAAGCGGTCGCGGTCATGATGGCTACGTTAAAGAATAAAAATTCCTATAGATCAGAGAAATACGACTATGGAGCCGGAATTTTGTCTCTCGATTTCGCCAAGGCCTATTTAGATAGAGATTATTTATTTGTGACATTGCAATTGTTTGGTTTTTCCAACGGATTTATTACGTTAATGAAGACACTTCACTATGGAACATCGGCGGAGGTTTTCGTGAATAACCAAAAGTCGAGTCCGTTCACGGTAAAATCGGGTATCAGACAAGGATGCCCTTTGGCACCGTTACTATTCATACTGACAGTTTAACCACTTGCTTTGGCGATAATGGAGTCACCCGAAGTAAAAGGTAATTCTCCAGAACCAGGGAAACAGAGACTTTTAGACTCAAATTTTCCGCATTTGTGGATGACTCCACAATTCTTTTAAGCGGAACAAGTGATTCCAGCCTTACAATTGGTGAAACGTTTTGAATACTTATCAGGCCTCAATGTACAGACCAGTAAAAGTAATTTCCTATTTCTAGACCTGAATATGTATATTCCGGAAAACCCGTCGTTAAACCAGGAGCCACAGTTCGGTACCTGGATACAAACTCGGGCATCCAAATAATGATAGGAAGAACTGTGAATTGCGATTAATACGTATTCAGCGCAGATTGGCTACGGCAACACAATGTCAAGTACCAATGATAGACCGAGTGATGCTTTTTAATGCAATCGTAGTTCCTTCAAAGTTTTCAATCCTCCAGTTGACGTCATGCAACGCCTCTTTCAGTTGCAGAAAAGTTTTATACGGAGAACGAACACTAAAGAGGACCAACAAACGAGACCCAAGATTTCACCAACATCATCTACACCGCTAAAAAGGCAGGTGGTCTGGACTTATTGCTTTACCCGTAGCAGTACGGTGCAGCGTTTGAAGGGATCAATGAAGTGGCTAATATCGTCTGGAGATACATTTCACAAACCTGGATGTCCTGGAAAGGATAAGATGTCCAGTCTGATCAGCTAATGATATCACCACGTCCAGGATTTAAGATGCGTTCTATTCAAACACGGTCAATTCTTTGGATAGGGGTTGTCAAGGAAATGGGTCAATGGTTAGGACCAGCAAATATACAAATTCATGCTGTGAAGAATTACGTCACTCACCATTTGACAAAAGTGATTCAACAAGACCGAGAGAACAATTCCTTTGTGTCCCGAGGTATGGCTCCAGGACAATTGCCTACGATAACGATTGCTGTAAACAAAATCCCTCAGCACGGATTAATGTCGGCTCATATGGAAGCCTTCTGGGGTACATTCAACTGGACAGGAAACCCATGGATTAAACCCGAACGGGTGTCAACCCTTGTGGTGAGGAAATTTGATCGAATTCCTGAAGCAGTCATTTTTGCTTTAAGAATTCGCAGGATTTCTAGCGACGAGTTTTTATGGCAAGTGCCAACATCTCACCCTGCAACGCTAAGTTACGACGTTGGCTGTGTGCGATAGTAATATCTTCGCCAAGAGTGGAGAACGGCCAATATATTGGCAGTCTTCCTCCGATACAATTTTTCGAGCTCCAGACATTCTTCAGAATTATCATAGGAGAATACTTGAAAAAGAACAATTAGAGGGCCGAGAGAGAGGTAACGACATTCCGGTACGATTGAAGCAACAACCGTCCGAAAATATACTGGAAAGTCTTTGCCAACGAATCACAAAGACATGACTAATTGGAATGAACGAGGTAATAAAGTAGTGGTTTGTAAACCACATCAATTTCTTTACAGATTCCACTGGCCTTTAGACGACGATACCCGCTCAATCTGGAGGATACCCGTACATATCAGAAAATACTTAAAAAAACTATACTTCCGTGTGATGGCAGTGGAATTACCATCCAAAATACAGAAATGGTACGTCCGAAGACAGCGTGATTCATTGTGGGTATCTCTACAGGATCAAACGCCCAAAGATATATGGAAACAAGGACACAATTCCTACAGGACTATCAAGTGTGGTAATATATAGAATGGTCACTATGCAGTTGAACACATTTTACAGCACAGAATCCGTTTTCAACAAATGCATTTTAGATATCAATGACAACGTCCATTTTGAAAACCGAAGCTCACACGTTTTCTCTCAACGTTAGTTTCTTTTTAAAGCGTTTTTTTTTCTACTTTCGTCATTACCGTTTACTCTCTTTGGCTCTGAATGTATGAACTTATCATGTCCTCCAAGTTTGCATTCACGCGCTTGTTTAATGTGAATGCAAGTGCCAAACTCACTACGTGGTACATCGTGAGAAAAGGGACAAGCCGATCATTTGGTGCATTTTCTTTTTACGCAATAACTAGCATGGCTGTCTACTAGTATCATGTACTACTTTCTTCTGCTTTGTCTACCGTTCCTTGGACACGACATGTCACACATTAAGCGTGCCGCCTCGTACGACATTTCGGTGCATGCGTTTAATTGCCATGCGCGTGGCCGAAGAGGCTGTGAACGTTACGAAGCAAATCAGGGCGACATTTTTGAGACGTCATCAAGAACCACTTGAGCTTCAGGACAAGTTTCCTAATTCGCTGAAGAGATTAGATAGCTGCGTGTTGTCCAGAGTCTTGGGAATCCCCGCCATCATAATCTTCTGGCTATCCTTAGACCGTATCCTCAAAGATTCTAATGTAAAATTTCTTTTTAGCGAATAATCTAAACTTCGTCAAAAAAATGACTCACATAGGGAAACATTATTATAAGATGCCAACGTAGATTAACAAAAATTGAAAATAAGTCTGATGAATGTAACAAATATATGTCTATATCTACAGCTACCTTATCTTTGCGTACTGTATAACATAACAAATGTGAATGTATTCAGTATTAGATGAAATCAACTGTAAATCGAAATTACTCTGTTGAGGAGGAGATCTTCGTAGTAGGCGTCAAAATGAAAAGTATTTTAATACCGGTTATGACGTCATTAGGATGGCGTCATAACCGGAATCGAATCGGTCTCTGACTGATATACTATGCTGGTCGTATTTAATATGCGGCGCTAAATCAACACTCTTAATCGCCGGTTTTGCTATACGCGCCTGGGTCCGATGCCACTAGCCAGCATCAAGTACTTGAGTCTATTGGTTCCCAGAGCCTTGGTTAGCATGTCCGCCAACTTGTCCATCCTTAACACGTACTTGAAAATGATGGTGTCGCGTGCCACATTCTCTCGGATGAAGTAATAACGAATATCAATGTGCTTGGTTCTACTGTTATATCCTGCATTATTGGCCAGGTCGATTGCACCTTGAATATCTTCCCAAATCTCCGTAGCTCCCACTTGTTGGTGACCTAGATCCTTGAACATCGTGCGAACCCACTAAACTTCTTAAGTACATAGGCTAAAAGCCATGTATTCCGCCTCAGCAGAACTCAGCGCCACCATACGCTGATATTTGGACTTGAAATTACTGGTGCACCACCAATCATTACCATTGTTCCCGATACCAAGCGTCGGTCATAGATGTTGTTGCCCCAGTCCATGTCCGTGTATGCTGTAAGATGCACTTCGCTGGTGCTACCGTCGTAGATAATTCCGTAGTTTCTTGTCGTCTAGAGATAGCGGAGTACGCGAATCGTAGCCTCTCAGTGTTGCTAACCTGAATTCTCCGAAAATCGGGATAATTGAGTGACCACATATGCCACATCAGGACGCGAACACGTTGTGATGTATAACAAACATCCAATCAGAAATCTGTAGGGCCTCGATCTCATGCGTTTCTTTCGCCCTCTGTAGTTGGCGATTGCATTTTCGACAATTTTAATCCCGATTCACATGGGTTGGTCGCTGGCTTGGCGGCTTCTTGGTTGAACCTTTGCACCACGTTGTCAATATAATGGGTCTGCCAAATCATGAGCGTGCTGCAATTTCGGTCGTGGTTGATCTCCATTCCAAGAATAACTTTCCCAAATCTTTCATCTTAACAGAATCATTGAGAGCCGCTTTCACCTCCTGAATCTCTTGCTTGTCGTGGCAGCGATGATCATATCGTCAACATATAGACACACGCAGACGTAGCTGCCGTTTTTACATTTGACGTATATACATTGATCTGCTCCGCTGCTGCGAAACCCTATTTACAGGAAAGCAACATGAATTGTTTTATTCCATGCACTCGCAGCCTGTTTGAATACGTAAATAGCCTTGTCTAGCTCGCACATTAAATTTTCAGAGTTGGATATACCGGTCGGTACCTCCATGTACACCTGTTCCTTAAGGTCACTATTTAGAAACGCTGTATCTGCATCTAGCTACTCGGTCACGTATCCCTTTGCAACAATGACTGACAGCACAACCCTTATGGAGTTCATGTTTGCCACTGGCGAGTACGTCTCAAAGAAGTCAATACCAAACTTCTGCTTAAATCCTTTCGCGACAAGCCGGGCCCTGTAGCGTGTCGCCTGTCCGTGCTCATTGCGATTTTTCGCAAACATCCATCGACATCCGATTGGAGGCAGGCAGTATGGCTCTAGCTCAAAGCCGGTCCTTGACGGACTGAGAGACCAAGGAAAATGAGGCATGTTAACTTCTCGCTCTGGTTTTGCGACATTCATCTCTACGTCCGGGGCATAAGACTCAACGCTTTTCATGGGTTTTTCCGGCGTAGGCTGATTTGGATTGTTGAGCTGAATCGCGTCCCCAGATTCCGTAGTTACATGTGGGATCGTCATTTCCTGTGGTGACGCGGTGGAGTATATTCTGTCCACTTCACGCTCGTCAAGTTTAACCGAGCGTATCACCTTGTCCTTGTTGCTCTCCAAATGAAACTCACGATACCCTTTTGCCCTCTCCGCATATCCAAGAAACAAACATCGGAAACTCTTAGGATCATTTTTTGCTCGCTTGGCGCCATAAACATGAGTGAGCCATGTGATCCAAATACACGTAAGTGTCCGAGTTTCAGTTTTCTCTTAAAACCTAATTCGTATGGCGTGACGTCCAAATTTGACGTGTTGGAAGAGCGGTTGATGAGATACACCGCTGTACTTATTGCTGCTGTCAACCACTCAGTAGTAATTCTCTTGAAGTGTAGCATGCTTCGCCTTTTCCATTATTGTGCGATTCATTCGCTCTGCCACTCCGTTCTGTTGAGGGCTGTATGGCACGGTACGCTGATGCATGATACCACTTCTGTCACAGATATCATTCACCTTTTTGTTCACGAACTCGTTTCCGTTGTCCGATCGTATGCATTTCAAACGTTCACCCCATTGATTTTCGTAGAATGCCTTGAACTCGTTCAACTTTGCGGCTACCTCACTCTTGTTCTTCATGAAGTATGCTACCACATAACGAGAAAAATTATCTACGAACGTCAGCACATATCTCGCACCACCCTTTGAGAGCGTATTCATTGGTCCCAAAACATCCGGGTGTACGAGCTCCAGCACACGTGATGTCTTCGTACTCGACCGTGACGGGAACATATCAACGGTTTGCTTGCCCTTCAAACATCCACCGCACAGTTTTTCAGTGCTTTTCTTGACAGCCGGTATGCCGTTCGTGGCACGCTGTGTCTTGATCAAACCATTATCTCCAGGGTGTCCCAAGCGAGCATGCCAAAGCTCCCATTCGCTATTAACCCCAGCATATTCCACAAAGCGAGCCTCTTCTTGCTCGCAGTCCAGGATATACGCTTTGCCGATTTTCTTTCCGGCCGCAATCGCCTTTGGGTTCGCCGAAATTATGCAGGACTTTTGTTTGAATTCCACATGCTTACCGCGTTCGACTAATTTTCCAACCGATAAAAGCCTTCTGTCTAAGTCAGGGATGTGGAGCACCTCCAACATCCGAATTCGCTTTCCGTTGATACCCAACAAATGAACCGATCCGGTACCAGCCACTCGGAGTTTCTTGCCATCCGCAATGGTTACGACCATCTCCCGCGTTGCTTCTGTATATTCAAATAAGTCATTGCGATAAGGCGTCATGTGCGATGTTGCGCCACTGTCAATCAACCACCCGGCTGACGGATCTTCATCAACGACAAAAACCGCGTTTCATCGTCATCGCTCTTGTTCTTTCTTGGACAGTCTTGCTTCATGTGTCCAATTTGATCACAGTTAAAACACTTTCCCCTGAAGCCACCGTTCCTTTTCCTTGCATCGTTGCCCTTGCGACCGTTGTATTTGCCGACTTTTCCAACTTTTCCGTTCTTGATTCTACCACCGTACGAGGTAGCCTTCAACGCACGCTCCGTGGCCTCCTTCTTTTCACGTCGCTCGTATTCCTTAAGAAGTTTCTCCTTCACTTCCAGCAAAGTGATGTCTTTGACGCTTTCCACAATTGACGAGATTAGCTCGTATTCTTCCGGCAAACTAATCAGGAGAATAACTAGCTGTCGAGCATCATCAAGCGGTTCCCCGAGGGTTTGCAATCCCACAATCAGCTCGTCAAAGCTATCCAGATGCTTCGCCATCGTCGCACCACTCTCCATCTTGAATTCGTGCAGTCGACGAGTCACTGCTACACGATTGTGCATCGTCGACCGGTTGTAGAACTCGCGCAGTGTGCTCCAGGCTTGGATGGTCGGTGTTGCTGTTCTGATCTTTGTGTGATGCTCTATTGCAACACCTTGAGTAATAATCCCAAGAGCCTTCATGTCGTTAAGCACCCGTGCCTCTGTCATTTCCGACTCAGCCTTCACTACTTGAATATGTGCCAGCAAACCCTTTCTTGCTAGCGTCATACGCATTGAAAATTCCCAGTGGAAGTAGTTGTCGCTTCCCAAAACGACTTCAGCTTTCTTGCTGGCCATTGCGTAGGACGTGGCGTTGAGCACAACAGCGGGTTTTGAACCGAAGTGCTGACCTTCCGTTAACCAAACTGACTTATTACCGAAACGAGACGATTTATCGCCAATTAAGACAACGTTCTCGATAACGGCGGCAGTACTATTGGCCCGGTAGGATTTACAGCCAATGAATAGGAGTCCCTGCCCTCACAAAAGATTGGGACTTACGAATGGGCTCTCCTAAACACTGCTCTTGAGCGGCGGCGGCGTGGACGGCGGCGCTGCGGGGACGGCAGGCGCGGAGGAAACGAGAGCGGTCGTAGGTGGAGCTTGCGGCTGTTAACCTGTTGAGGAGGAGACCTTTGTAGTAGGCGGCAAAATGAAAAGTAAATATATTTTAATATTCCTTAGCTCGGAAACCTATTGCTACTTCTAAGCCAATCATTCTTATAGAACCTCGATGAAAACTTAAGAAGCTTCTGACGTCATAACCGGTATCAACCCGGTCCCTTACTGGTATACTATGCTGGTCGTATTTAATATGCGGCGCTATATCA
Source organism: Sclerospora graminicola (assembly GCA_001887855.2). NCBI lineage: Eukaryota > Oomycota > Peronosporomycetes > Peronosporales > Peronosporaceae > Sclerospora > Sclerospora graminicola. The sequence continues at coordinate 5,027 of MIQA02005039.1, read as the reverse complement.
ACATGCACCCTTAACAAACGCCGAGTATTTCTGGACAGAAGAAGTACACCACAAGATACAATACGTAATTATGGAAGTTACGTTTATATTGGTACAGGGTCTGGCGTTAAAAGGAGATGTTATTTGCCCCCCCCATACCATAAAGAGGGTACAGTGTACCGTGGTGACGAGTGTGTGCACAAATTAGCACCGTCAATTTCAATGGATCGACTCTGGCAATCTCAATGGTATTATCCTGCTCAATGGCTGAGCCAACCTCACTTGACAGCTCTTCTAGACCCTTCCTACCTACTTTAAAGACACCGACGTTCAAGGATCCATATCGATCTTTGGTTGTGAATTGGATGGAACATGATACGCGACGTCGGTTGATGGGACTTGTCAAGAATTGCGGCTACATTTACGTCAAAGTGGGCGGAAAGACCTTTTCAAACAAACTTCGCTAGATTACCGTCTTTTGCTTTGCGTTCATTTCCATCAACTCGTGCTTTCGATGGGCGTGTTCGCGCCAACGTTTTGGTATGCTATTTTTTTTCGACAAGAGAATGAGTTGTCGGATACGTTACATTCATTATGGTGTTCGTTTATTGAATATACCTCGTTTAATTTAAAGGATGCATCAGCCTGAGTCTAAGATAAAAAAATGCTATAGGGCAACTCAATTGTTTTTCGCCACACGACCAATTAGCTATAAAGTTGCTACAAATCCAGTTGAAGTTGCTACTGGACATCCAGAAAACATAGTCCCATCAAGGATATACATCTTTTCCGTATTCTATTTTAGTCGCTGATAGCTGTGGACTACACACCAGATCTGACCAATCATCGCCCTTTAAATAATTGTTTCAATTTTAGAAATATCTTCCAATCACATCCTTAGAAGGAATATGGCGCAATATTCACCACCAGAGTGGTCATACGGAGCGCAATGTTTTCTTAAGGTAATTAAGAGTGGTGTCGTGGTGAAAAAAAAAACATTTGCCTCCTTAATTCGACGATTGCAGTAATACCTTTGCTGGGCGAATGGAGACCGTCCGTGACCTAGCACTGGCCCATCAATCCATTTGTCGCGTCCACGCAGCGCTCCAATTTGACGAATAAGGCGCAATCTTTCTTTACGAAATACGCAGCACTCATGGCGGATATGTGAATAAAAAGCGTACACCCGCTGCAGGGTTTGTGCGTCTTCTCATTGATGATGTGGTTGTGTTTGTGGAATGGACGAGAATGTATGCAATATGTGGTCCGGCCGAGCTCTTGCCAGCCGAATATGAAACTCTAAATTTAGACAAACCTAGAGATATCAAAAACGAGAACTACGGAGCAGCATGAAGAAGGAAGAGTGTGGTGGGGATTTCGAGAAGAAGCAGAGAAAGAAGAAAGTGATGAAGACGGGGAGCTGGCTAAGACTAAGGAGGATTAACGAGACTATCTTCGTAATGTAAGAACGATGCTGCATCGACACAACAACATCGATTTCTAAATGGGCTTTTGTTTCTAATTACTAGTTGAAGGAAGAAGACCAGCTGTACGAGTCTAGTGAAAGTCAGTCGCAAGTGAGTGAGAGAGACCAGCGATTGTATCAAAAATTGCAGGCACAGATACGTAAGATGAAGAATTATGAAGCTTGAGAAAACAAAGCTTGAGAAAACAAGGATCTTAGCCAAGCAGAATCAATTGGAGGGGATTTCGGAAGGTCAGCAAATACGGTGCTTCGAAATGAGCAACGAATTGATGCATTGATGAAGGAGATTGATGAGCTAGAAACACGGATTCATGTGAAAAATGAGCAGCGAACAACGACTAGTTCTCTGTGGATCTGCTGCAAGGAAGAAACGCAACATCAATGATGAGTTGTATGGATACAGCAGTGATGAAGACGACTTTTATGATCAGACGCATGCTAATCAAGAGAAACTGCTGCACAGAAAGGAACAACATCAGAACTGGTCCTGTTCGTCACCAGAGATTTGCATAGCAGATTAAGGCTTCAATTGAACACTGTTGAATGAACTTCTATCTGGGAGGGGCTTGTTTATTGTTTTTTTTTCATAACGCTGTCGTAGAAAAAAAAACAATAGATAGACTACTGTTGTTGTTGTTGTTGTAAATTACAGTCTAGTTAGTCTTAATCACTAATATCTGTTACAAATTCTCTAAGAAATATCTGCAAGCTTCGTTCTGATCTAGCTGAGTAGTCCGCTACGGGAAAACTATCAATTGCGCGCTGATCATCTTGGCACTCACGTATAATTCCTTGGAAACATTCAATTCATACTTTAAGCTGGATCCCTTTGACAAGGGTGTCCCTTTGTATTGTCTCGTACTCTGTAATGGCTTTAAGCTGTTCCATCGCTGTCTTCCATATTCTTCCTGTCTGCTCCCGACGTGATCACGTGACAAGTTTGTGTACTCTGTCATTCCGCATCTGCCAAAGCCCGCCATCTCCACTGAACAAACTCCCCACCATATTCGCTGGAAACTGTCCGCACAATATTCTGTCTGATCCCCACATCTCTGTAACCTCCCCATTAACTGATTCGAAATAGGTGGTGAATTACTTGGCACATAACACCGTTGAAATTTTCCAACTTCCCGTAACGGAATCCTCATCCCAAACCAAATACCTAATAATCGAGCCCATAAATCTTGATCTCTTTGGCACCCCCACATTATATGCGAAACCCCTTTCCCCGAAGATGTGCACTCTGAATCAATGACACAACTTCGCGTCGATAGATTATTGCCGGTTAGATGGATTATTGCCGATAACGATTCTTTGCCAATCAAATTTCTCTATAATATATTTCAAGCGCTCAGATTGGCTAAAGAGACGAATTACACGTTTTTTTGCCGATTTCTTGCGAGCTGCGATTGCCACGCCGCGCAAGCTTTACAGCGACGACGACCTCACCAAGGCAGTAATAATATATTAGGGTGGCGCCAAGGTGGAGGTTATGACAGGCAGCTAATCTGTGTGATGAATTAAAAAATGTATTTTTTCACGACGATAAATTTGCTTTAAGTGATCAAACAATCAAGCAGATAGATGCTCTTCGTTATCTTAACTTGATTGCTACTTCAGACGTGGCGATGCATACGTCAGCGGGATTTTACATGGATAACACGCAGTCGAGCGTATAACACCTTAATGATGTATATGCTCAATTAATCGAATAAATGAATATATATAAACTTGAGGTATTACAGTTTCGGCAATAATATGGGTAACTTGTTTTTTACATTTAAATTCCCTCTTTTTAGGTGGTTCAGCTTGGTCAATTTTAGAGCACCAAAAGCTAGCAATAGATCCCAAAATAGACCTTGATTTCTTCTTTGATTCTATATACTCCTAAGATATTCTGGATCTAAAACAGCTGAGATATAAAAATTACTTAGGGTCGAAACTCGGCAATAATCCGTTCCGTTTCGTTAGTTGCATTGTCGCTGCCCGCTATATAGTCCACGTTTGACAGTCGGTTAAAGTATGCTGATGATCCCATAATTCTTTGGGCGATTGTTCCAGCAAAAGAAAAAGAACATAGTTTTGTGCGCACTTGGTTGTTCACTTTTCCACGATTTTCCTTAACGGCCACTCCACACTTCTTTATTATACCTTCCGAAATGAACGTCTTAACCAGTATTTTACTGAATGCATTCTGTGATATCCCTGCACTGTCCACGAAACCCCATGCAGCCGGATGTGCAGCAAAAACCAATCTTGAATCGATCTCTTTTTCCTTCAGGTTGCTTTGTGAAATCGTACAGGGCTGACTATAGTCGCAGATCTAATAGAGTCCATCTTGCTGCTGCTTCAAAACTATCCGTTGCCTCGTATCAGGAAAAAATCCTTTCATAAGACCAGGTTGTACCAGCGTCCAAGCGACTTCTGATAAATTTTCTACCTGGTGTAACAACGTAATAGGCGGCGGTCTTCCGTTTGTTCCCCAATTTAAGCACTTGCGAACAAAGAATGATAGCAAGTGACCAACTTTCACCACAGTATGCCCATTCGGTTCATACCCCTTTGCTATCTATTTAAACGGGGTCCGGCTTTTCCGCTTGATCTGTAGGTCACCCTAACGCATTCTAGGAATATGATCATATTTCGCCCTCGACATCTCGTTTCCGGATCCTTTTCTAATCCACGGATTCTCCGCCCATGTACCCAAAAATGCGATAATGTGCTTGGGCATTTGCTGATGCCAATTGTAGAGCCCTACATCAACATCTATTATCACTTCCTCTCCATGTCTGACTGCTCGGCTTGGAAATTCGATATGAGGCTCACAGGCAGTTACGATTAATGGCATGAATGCTGAACTTACCTTAAAATACTCCTATGTTCCTTTGTAGTCGGTCCTAGTGCTTGCCTTAGTTGATCCTTTACCTGCTGTTGTGGCGTCCGTGCGCAACGTTTCCGGTATCCTACGGTTTCACTAGGAGTTAGCCAGTAGTTAGATCTATCTGTATCGAATAAATCACTTCGGTTTCTCCACGCTTGTGAGTAGCAGTCGATCGGTTCTAGTAGCCAGAGAGTCGCTTCCTTGACTAACAGGGAATGTATGACTACCGGAATAGACACTAAACCCAGGCCTCCGACCGATCGGGGGGGGTGTACAGTAGTGCTGGTGACATCTTATGTCGGCTAGCCTCCTCTGTCGTTTGAGATCACAAAAAAAAACGCTTCTGCAAATGAATCAAACGCTGAAAGACGTCCTGTGGTGGCGCAAAAACTTTCACTGTGAATAGAATCGCTGGAATTGCTATGCAATTGAAGAGCGTGACCCGCTCTGCAACCGACGTTCCGCATTGATCCGCAGTGAGTAGTCGATGTTGTACTGCTCAAAGTATGTCTTCCCCGTTTATTCCCTCCCTGTTCTCAAAACCGTTTTGGCATCCTAGGTATCGAGTTGTTTCTCCAACTTGTAAAATCGGTATGTTGTTCCACTCTTTGACTACTGTGGTGGAGCCGATTTCCAAATCCATGACCGAAGTCTTGGGTGGAATCCGGATACCCACTGGCC
>MIQA02005036.1:0-17317 GCA_001887855.2 Sclerospora graminicola | reverse complement strand
TACAGCGGATTGCTGTTACAACAGTGGCTGTTATAGTGAGACCCGACTGTAGCATCTACATGTATTACAAAAACCGACATAACAACGCAGCAACACACGACGAAGGGCGCTGCGACTGTAGGCATCAGGAATAAATGAAATGCATGTTATAGCTTAGGAATAACAACTTCTGAATATACTATCTACTTTAACAAGTAACCTTATTTGGTTTTCTCATTATTTGGTCGAACACCTTTCAGACCAAAGTGTAGCCATATCACGACATTGATGCCCTTGCGGTAAAATGACGTAAACGACGACCACGAGCACGATCATATCTCACGAACCAATGATGAAGATTCGGGATGCTCCAGGTTCATATCTAAGTACCCACTTGTCAAAAGCTCTCTGGTTGAGTCAGAGACACAAACTTAACTAAGGTGCATTTCTGTTTTGAAATTGAGCCTAATCGGCATCTGCTAGCGACTGAGTAGGGATGATGAGAGTTTTCGTTTATATAAATGAATCGGAGACGCGGTAATCTAGTCCACCATCATGGTGTGCATTCTGCGGTGAGCAGAAGCACCAGCAGGAATGTCACCAAAGGAAAAATATGATGAAAACACAATTGTGCCTAATATAACCTTTTCATCAAGTGAGGTTAACAATTTGCTAACATGGACCTATGATCCCGTCACACAAAGGGAGTATATGATCCGGCGACACTTCCGCAAATTATTACTGAAGCCGGCAGAAATGCTGATGACTAAGCAGTTGCAGACTACGGCTCTGCAAAACTCAAGCTTAGATAATAAAAGTTTGCTGTTTTATTTAGAACAAATGTCAACAATGATTCTACATATTGCTATAATTTTCTAAGTGATTTCACTCGACATGCTCATGCCGCACACTGCTGGTAACAAGGTTGTGTTTCAGCACCTGTTAATTCATCTTGAAATTTCCCATGGTGCTCCTTCCGAGAATTGAAGTGGCGACTGAAGAAAAGGTTCATTAACCCTTCGACTAAGCGCCGCGATGGCAATCTTTGTCCTCAGACGCGGGCTTGGGAGCGGTAGCAATAGAAGTAGCGTCAGTTGCAATAGGGTTCGCCATCGTTTCTGTCGGAATGGCAGCTATGGTCTCATGTGCCACCATGTCCGTAGTGATCGTATCGGTTGTGGCAATAGGAGTAGCTGTGGTGTCAATCGTAGTCGCAGGGGCATCAGCTGTTGCCATGGAGACAGTTGGAGTATCGGTGGTTGAATAATCGGTGGCTGCATCGGAAGTGGTAGTCGTAGTGGCACCCGGAGTCGCCAGGGTGACGATCGGAGTATCGGTAGTCATAAACTCGGTGGTTGTGCCGGGGATAGCCGTCGCATCGGTCGAAATGCCCTCAGATGTCGCCTCGGTGGTGGTTTGAACACTGGTGGTTGAATCAAGAGTGGCCGCCATATCGGTTTGAATTGCGCTTTGGGACGGACTCGGCTCCACCGTGATATCCGTGGTGCTGCCGCTTGATTTCGATCCGCCGCGAGAGGCCGCATTGTACAAGGCCCACGAACGGGTGAGACCGTCATCCATGGTAGCCGTTGCCAGCTTTGCAAGTGCTTCGGCTTGATTGATGACAGCCTGATTCACAAGCAATAAGGACAACCAAGGATTGCTGGTGTCACCACTCGTGACAATCGCTTCCTTGGACAAAATGTCGGTCCACTCTTCCTGAATGAAAGCTGACGTGCGGACAATTCCGTTGATGGGTGACACAGGGATCATCTGGATGCCATGAATGCAGTACTTCTCGGGACTGAACCACGTCGTGTAGTCGACCTTGTTGTCAAAGAAGATTCCCGTGACGTGGTTGGACACGAACTTGGGCGGGTGGACCTTGTTGTCCGACGTCATCAGGAAGTAGGTGCGCACAGCACGAGCGTTCAGGCGCAACATAAGACTACCAAGATCTTCAACCGCTTTGTTCTTCGTCACCTTTCCCCACAACATCATGCCATAGCTGAAATTTATGTCCTCTGATGTGCTTTCTTCATCCTTGCCGTCAGCCACAGGTGTCACGCCATGCGAGTACGAATGTCCAAGATACCATGAAAAGTGGCGGAATCGAGGAAAGTATGCGTCGTTCGAGCTGGGATTGGCCACATCGCGCAGCATCGTCCATATCATGACTTCAAGCTGTGCCATGCCTGACCAAGACGGATTCAGTTTCTTCATAATTGCCGACGCCATCACCCAGTAGCCGTAGTGATAGTGGTGGTCATTGTAGATACCGTTTCCGAAGTCGACATTAACATCATTGGTAATGAAAACTTGACTCGTCACAATACCCTTGTACGCCGTGTCGTAGACAAGGGGTGAGCCAAGCTTGTTGTTTAGGAACGGCTCAAGCAATTTCTCTAGCTTCGTTAAACACGTGCGCAATAAAGTTGTGTCGTCACCCACGACGGAGCTATCGGCGGCCATCAGACAAAGCGACGCGTACTTTTGATACGCCTTGCCATTGAAATACCAGCTCCCGCTGCTGAGGCTCCAGTCACTGTCGATATCCTTTTGCAGTGTCGACAGAAGGTTAATCTGCGATATCGTATCGGGCGACGGCTTATTCGCTGGGTAAAAGTCGACCTCCTCTGTCGATTCGTCCTCCGTCATGGACCAGCTCGAAGAAGTGGTCACTTGACCAACCATCTGACCGCGGGTTGCCGAATTTAGTACAATTGAAGTGGTTGTGGAACCGCTTATGAAATCAACTTGGTGGGGAAGAGCAAAGTGAAGAAGCCCCGTGCTGTCGCATCCGGTGCCTTCAGTTTCCCACTGTAGCGAGTAGGAAGTGCGAGAATTCATGACAAAATTGCCACCACGGATGATGCAGGACGAATAGGCATCGTAGACATTCTGATCACTCTTGTTGGGAAGAATTGCTACACGAAGTGTACCGGTGTAAGCTGCACTGGCGACCAAAGCTGAGCCGGTACTATCAATTGAAAAGGTTGCACTAGTATCGCTGGAGTAAACCACCCATGTCTGCTGGTTTGGCAGTTGAATGATGTACTTGCCTGGCGTCGAGCTATCCAGCAGGGTCATTTGGTATTCTGAGTTGATGCTTGCAATGAGACCGGTGTAGGTGGCCGAAACGAAAGCCATACCGTTGACGAGAGACGAGTCCATGCAACTTTTGCTGCCTGAAACACAGGTGCGAATGCTGACGCCCATGTCGCTAAACGAGTAGACTTCGTAGTTGGGTTTAGTAGATGCAAATTCTGTTGCTGAAAGCGTAATGTCGTTGTGGAATCCATGCAGATAATACTTGACGGCACCGTTGACTTCAGGAGCCATGTTTCGGTAGGTATACGAGTAGCAAGCTTGAAGACCGTATGGTGCTTGCTTGGGAAGCTTGAGTGCGAACGGATTCGACCACGCCGGGTTAGCGACCGTATCTATATCTTTGGGAGTGGTGTGGATGAGATTTCCCCACCATGCGTTTGTTGGTAGAGGTCGCTTCAATAAGTCGGCAGCAACATTGATGATCGGTGCCAAGTTTGTCAAAGTGTCACGACGTTCAAAGAGGTCGGAAGGAGCATCAGTCGAGAATGGAGCGTGGTAGTCGCTTCCGGCACCGGAAACCGTTCCCGCTTGGTTACTAGTTTCGTTTTGCGCCATCGTAATATGACCTGCCGTGGCCATAGTTGCTAGAAGCAATTGCAAGGTCTTCATTAGTGTGATTGGCGAACAAGAGGCTTTTTGTGATGTAGTTGCTTGTTGCGAGCCAAATTGGAAATGAGGTTTGGCAAAGCTCATCAATTCAAGTGCACCATGAACACCAGCATTTTCTCATGTTGACTTTTGACCAAGGTCGAAGTCGATATGAGAAAAATTGGTGTTCATGATAGTCACTGAACTTGTTTAACAGTCGCATGCTACTAAGAAAACGTGTCAACAATGTGGGGCAAGCACATACTTTGAAGATTCGTGGTCTTCAAAGTAAAGTATTCGTGGTCAGTACTTTTCTTGGCATCCGAATTTTCCACGCCAAGCAATAAAACGCGTCGTCTTTTACTACCACCGAGCTGACGTTTTTTTTCAGTAGTCAGTCACCTGCTGTATTGAAAGCGCGCTTCGAGTTCCGATATTAGATCAACTGGAACTGCCACCAATAAAGTGACGATGTTGCTTTCTGATTTCAGTATCAGCTCTTTACATTTTCTTATTGTTGATTTCGAGGTCTGCGGCGTTTCGCGACCAGAAATTCAACAAGACGTCGTTTCAGTCACTACTGGTTCCAGCAAAAGTGTCTCCAAAAAAAAATAATTTGGAGCCGAAAAATACGAGACTATAAAAACAGAAAGCTACTCAACTACAAAAATTAAAAACAAAATTTATAGATGGAAATTTCTATACATATTTCCCAACGTACTCACGCCTTACCTAAAAACGACGAATCTCGAAGTCAAACACAATCTAGTTAAGAGCCGAGCTAAGAGCAGCTTGGGCTTCGGGACTCATCTGCCCAATGACCTCCTTCATTTGGGCCTCATAAGTTTGGAGCAATCCACGCACGCATGCTTTCACCTCCTCCTGGGTCTCTTCTTCTACACTGGAATTGGGAGCAAGTGCTTTGGCATACACGTCAACCACCTGCGGCATTAAGCTGAGCGCCACTGGATTCTGCGAGCTTACCAGCCCATTTAGACAACGAAAGCACACGGGGCTTTCGTCCATGTCAACTTTCAGTGGCAAGGCGCTTAGAAACACAGGCAGCACAGCCTCCAACGGCAAATTCGCGCCACCAGCAATGATCATGCGAGCCACAGCAGCACACGCGTTGTCAATCACCACTTCGTCGTTACCAGTCGTCTCAAATAGTGGTCGCAGAGCCTGAAGCATCTGCTCATATGCGCTCACCAACTTATCACCACTAATTTCGGCGAGTATGCCCATGCAGAAAGCACTGTTGGCCTTCAGGACGTAATTATCAGAAGCAAGACCCTGCAAGACTACTGGAAACACGCTCTCCACAAAACTCAGACCGCCAGGGCCCAGCTCCCGGAGCACCTCGGCAAAGCAGCCTACAGCGGCTGCGCGGTCACGCACAGCGCGAAGACCAGTAGCGAATGACAGCAGCGCTGGGAACAGTTCCTGAAAAGTGGCCAAGAAGTGCTCACCGTAGCATTTGGCAAGCACACCAATCAACTCAGATGCGCTCTCTAGCACGGAACCTCCTTCTTCTTCTTCCTCGTCTTCGTCCTCCTCGTGCGATGTCTGGCAGACGTGTTCGTGAGCAAGCACAGTCTTTGTGATTCGCATAACTTCATTCATATGGTCCATTGTCACAACTGGGCCAATACGAGCGCTCATGATCTTAATTGCATTAAAGGTCTTTTCAACCACAACTTCCTCGGGATCTTCCAGCAGCTCCTCAACGAGGCATTTCATTACTGCAGAAGCGATCACCGCGTTATTTGGCGTAAATATATTCTTGTTGAAATCCCCCTTAGTCCATACTTGCACGTCACCACTCGAAGCATGTGACGCCTCAAAGGAACAGATTACAAGTGCAGCTAAGGCCTCAGCTACAGCAGCACGAACATCTTCGTGAATATACTCCGTAAGAGGAGCAAGAGCTTCAAGAAACTTCGGAATGTACGGCTCAAACACGGGACCACCACAGTTAAGCGCAAGCTCTTCCACGGCCGCAATAGCGCGAACTTTGGAATTCAGAGCGTCTGTGCGGATGCTAATGTGGCGCAACACATTATCGTCGCCTTCTTCCTCATCATCAGAGTTTAAGCCTTCCAAGACATCTTCATCATTGCCCACCACTCGCAAACCCTCATCGCTAACAATAGTCTGCAGCACGTGCGTAGCGGCTTGATCAAGAAACGGTGCGAACTCGTCCTTGAAGATACTAGACACGTTAATAAAGTACACAAATGCTTGCTCTTTTAGCTCCGAGTCATCCAGCTCGAATGACGAGAAAACAAAAGGCATTGACGGAGCAAAATATGGACGGAATGGCTCTTTTCCAAGAGCTGTGGCCAAGTAACCAAGGCACTCAATGGCAGCACCACGAAGGAAGTAATACTTCGCGTCCGTAATACCCCAAAACGGCTGAATGAGATCCGCAACCGACGAAAAGTAGGGCAAGAAGGCATCCTTGGCGCCAATAGCAATGGATCCAATGGCATCGAGAGCCATCTTCTGTAATTGGGGTGAACCTGTGCGAAGTACATCCACTAACTTAGTCATTAGCGTCTCCAGATATGGCAGTACCTGGTCGCTTTCCATGCTTTGCGTAATTTCATCAAGCACGTAGAGCGCCGTTGCTTTGATCACCTTGGATGCATCATCGAGCAATGCCAGACCAATGGGCAGTATTTCCGTATAATGGTCTGTAATTGTAGGCTGTAAAAATTCGGCATATTGGCCTAAAGCAAAGCAAGCAGCTTCACGAACGCGTTGATCGGCATCCTGTGCAACGCGGTAAACGGCAGGTAGTAGTTCATTCAAGTTCTGGCACATAAATGCACAGCATCCTTCAGAAAGAATACCAAGAGTCAATACACCAGCCTTGCGCTTGCGAGCATCTTGCGACGTAATATACTCATTGCAAATACCAAACACTACAGGGTTCAAGTACTTTGCGGGTATACTCAGTGCCAGAGAGTCCAGCGTCTGTTGAGCCAAATGACCGGGCGAATCGTCATTCTCCTCATCATCTTCACCACCAGCTTTACCTTCGCGCTCTAGCAGATTCGAAATAAGTCCACAAGACACAGCCTCATCAGCGGCTACAATATCCAACATAGTGGTAAAGATCTTGGCCACAAGGTTTCTCTTTCCAATGGTCTTTGGTTTCTTCTTGATAAATTCACCGATAGCATAGCTCGCCGATGCGCGAGTGCTAATCTCGAGCTGCTCTGCTAAAATGATCTGAAGGAGCAGTTCAATGAATTGTGGAAAGGCCTGGTCCAACACTGGAAACGGATGTGATGCAATTTCTGAAAACACGTCCATGAACTCGACAGCTTCGACTTCAGCACCGTTAGATACGCACTGCTGTAACACGGTAATCATAAGTGGCACAAGATCACGGAAACCACGAAGATCGTTCTCTTCCAAAAACTCCACGAGACTGCAGGCAGCGCGCATCGCACCGACTCGAACTTTGAGGTTTTCTGGATCCTGTAGAGCCTTGGCATACAATTGCTTAAGATCATTAAAGTGCGGCTGGAGTGTCGTGCCCATGGACTCTCCTAACAATTGCAGTAACTTCATACTCATCTCACGATGGTCTACATTGGCGCTATTTGCGCATGTATTGATAAATACCATGAGTTCAGGCCATTTACCGGCTGGTACCTCATGCAGCGCGAGTGCAGCAATGAGAGCAGCTACAGTAGAGCGCACAACATGTACAGGGTCCTCAGCAGCGCGAATGAGTAGGACTTGCTTGGAATGGTCTTGGGTTGCGATATCCAGCTTGGGCCAATGCTTAAAAATCTTCTTACGCAACATTAGCGCAGCTAGTTGGCGTACTTCAGGCCTGGTCGAATGCTGTAGTTGCGTAAGTAGACCATTTACTGATACGATTTGTTTAGTGTAAGCCTTGAGAGCTGCCTCTGCCTGCTTGATCTGCGCTGTGTCTGGGTGCGTGAGCTGCAGTAAACACGCCTCCAGCTGTTCGGGGCTAAAGTCCGTCATGCTTAGGACAAAAGAGACGTTTAATGAGTGAGTGGGGCAGGAAACGCTGGAAAAAATGACTGGTCAACGCTCAACCCTCTAAAATTTTATGTTTGGCTTTCCCGCCAAAAAGATACGTCATTTCTATGAACGCTACAAAAGAATGTCGTTTGAGACAGTGAGTGTGTATGGATGGTACACTGGTACCCTTACCTTGGTTTTGGAATAATCACTACGTAAAAGATTCTCCCCGGGCAGTTTTCGGCGGTGTATTTTACCACACATCAGCCTCGGTACAAGGGCATTGACTGCACAAAATCGACAGGGAGTTGACAACAGGGGGGAGAGTCCCCCCAAGCGCCATAGGGAATATTTAGAGAACCTAGGGTGGTGTAAGCCATGTCAAGCGCGGTGCTGTAAGGGCCTCATTTCATTACACTTTTGGACCCCGATTCTATCCGGCTTGGATTTTCGTCCACGTTGGGAGTCGAACCCGCAATCTCCCGGTCCCGAGGGCAGGGCCTTCACCACTGCACCAAAAGAGGTCGGTCCCCAAGCGCCATAGGTACAACAGAGTTTGGCACCATCAAACCTGCAACATGTTGGAATGTAGTGTCGCGCAATGGTCACCCTCCTTGGGCGTAGGTAGTTCGTTAGTCGATTAGAGCTTGTAAGATACCTTACTGCGTATGCTTTATGTCCGTTGCCGGTCAGAGCTCAAGGACAATACTACTTAACGGAAAGACTTAGTTCGCTTACTAAGTCGGAGGACTACCGTACCGGTCATCAACCCGTGCGTTGCTTATTTATTCAAAATAAAAGGAAAAGAAAAATATGGTTATGTAAGGTTATCAGAACTGACTTTTTTGTAACCTAAATGTTATGTAAGTTATAGTGTACTATTGTAATTTTCGTCAAAAGAGGAATCTTTACCTTTTCTCACTTTGGCCTCGAACACCAACTGGGTACAAAATTCCAACACTCCTTCCGAGAAATTTCGGGACACATCTCCATTTCGGTCTTCCACTGTACTAGCACACATAGTAGCGCAATGAACCAGAATATCCAACCGAACCATCACTTCAGGCCAATTTGCTCTCGCAACTCTGCAATTATTGGCGTACTCAATGTCTTGGTCAGCAAATCTGCTACCATATCTCCAGTCAAAACTCGTTCCGGTCGCATCTTACCTTTTCTTGTATAATCCTTAATAAACTTCAATTTAATATCCACATGATTTGAACTTGAGGTGCTTGCTTCATTTTGCAGCTGCTTAATCGCCATCATGATAGGAACTCAAGAGAGTACACCAATTTTATCATCCTCCCTCCAACTGCAGCAGCCACAAATTCCGCTTCAGTCGTGAACAATGCTACAGCTCCTTGTTTCTTGCAATTCCATCCGGCAATAATTTGACGTTCGCACTTACACTTTTGCGATCATCCTTGTCGTCGGCGAAATCCGCATCGCTGTAGCTTACTATGCGCATTGGTAAGGATTTCCCACCATCGTGCTTTAAAACCAGTTTTAGGGACTTCGTTCCTTTGAGGTAGCGAGCTATGCGCTTTCCCATTTTGAAATCTAGGAGACTCAGGGCATGCGTATACGAGTCGCATTATGAATACAGAAAGCATGTCAGGCCGCGTGTATCGAGAAATCCACAAAAGGCTACCAACGAGAGACTGAAACTCCTTTATCTTAGGTATCTTTCCATCAAACTTCGCAGGCAACTTATCTTTCAAATTTTCCGAAATCCATCTACTAGGACAGGCGTTTCGACTGCGTTTGCCTATGCTTCTCTAACATTTCATCGATCGTAACTTCTTGGTCGATGAGGTAACCCGTTCCGGGAACTCCTTCGATTCACATGCCCAAAAACTTCTGAATATTCCCTAGGTCTTTGAGCTCCAAAATTTTCATTTGTGTGAAAAGCATATCCATCAGGCTTGAACTTGTTGCAGTCGCCACCAAATCGTCACGTGTACGCTCACTAAGATAATGCCTTGATCGTTTGATTGCCACAAAACTGCGGCTATCTGTCAAACATTGCCTGAAATTAAGGTCCACCAAAGTCTTACGTAGCAATTCATTCCACAACCTGCCAGCTTGTTCAATCCATACATTTTTTTTCAAGCTTCAAGCCCAGGTCATGGCACTCTTCACCCCCCCCCCAGTTCCTCAATTATTTTCAGACGAAATCTCCATACCCTTGGGTATTTGGAGGTAAATTTCGTATTCTCCTTCAGTAGAGGCTTTTGGGTACGCGCTAGGCACATCACCATGCCGCGCCGGTACCCCCCTCTTCATATCATAATATTTAACTCCATGACGGTCGATAAAGTCACAAACTAGTCATCTCCAAAAATTTGCATGTCTTCACGCGCAACTAGTCTCACTTTAAATCGTTCAACTTTTCCGTCTGCTTTCAACTTTATCTTGTAGACCCATTTTGTTGGCAGCGGTTTTTTGTCCGGGGTCTTTCTCATGACCTTCCACGTTCTGGGCACCTTTTTTGCTTGTTTGTTCGCTTCTTTCTTCAATATATGCTTCGAGACCGTCCGAAAAATCGGGTTTCTCATCGTCTGCCCCTTGTAAAATTCTCGCCACCTTCTGGTTCGACTCTTCACTCAGCGTCTCTATTTGAGTTACAGTAGTGACACCCGGTCTTTCAACACCAAAACCTTGAAAATTTTCGTTTTGTCATTCTTTCAGAGGATCAACGTCGCTCGGCATGTTTCACTAAGGAATTCCTGCGAGGGTTCCTCCACACCATGCACGGTGACACAAAAGCCACGATGTCACTAACGGTGTTCGGTTCACCCGTCAACATTTGAATTGGAGGTGTCCGCCAGGATTCGATCTGGTGGGGCTGCGGTTGAGTATTTAAGTCGCATACTCAGCCGCCTCCGTCCAGAAACTAGTGGAACCCCGGATCCAAATATCATGCACCGAACCATATTGAATATGGTTCGGTTTATGGGCTATGCTTTCCCATTTGAGGCCGGGGTACCGGCCTCAGTAATTTGTCTACGCACGCCCGTTTTCTTACAGAACAATTCCACTGTTCGAAATTGTCCACCTCCATCGGTACGCAAAACATGTATCCGGCAATTAATTTCATTTTCAAACCAACACAAAAATAGTCAAACATTTTTGCCGCACCATCTTTTGACTGTGCAGCAAAAACTCCAACATAGTTGGAGAAGTGGTCGACAAAGACGACCAGGAACCGGTTCCGCGTCTGTCTCGTGGGGTGATAGGACCCTTCAGGTCTCTGTATATCAACCCACCTACGCGATCGATGGGTGAGTTCCTCCCTGAGTCCTTTTTTGGTTGCTTGGACCTTTGGGCGTTTCCTTCCGCGCAGGTCCGGCAGTTCAGACGTGCATGATCCGTGGTCTTAATGCCTGACATGGGGTCTCTAGCCAACTTTACCTCCGTGTCATACGCGAGGTGACCAAGACGGGCGTGAAAATGGAGCAACGTCCCCTCTTGGACGTCGTTTTCCACTGCAATCGACGCAACGCTCATTAACCATATTCGAAAAACTTTGCGACGTAATTATTGGTCTGTTGGCATATAAATGCGCGACAAAACCAGATCCGAACACTTCATGGTGAATAAGAATATGTTTCGAATACTAATTCAGTTGACTTTCCATTATCCTTTAAAGATACATCCCTTCTTACGTAAACAACCGAGAGAAAATTAGGTTTTTTGCCAACTTCGGCGCAAAACTGACTTCTGACAGCGTTATCGTAATGCACGTGGTTGCGTTTGCCTGTCCCCTTAAAGTGACTTTACCAACTTTCGTCACCTCCAATTTTCCACCATCGGGGAGAGTCAAAGCGTCTTCATCCGTGCAATTTCTCGGGTTTTCGAGCATCTTCTTGTCAGAAACCAAGTACCTGCTGGCTCCACGGTCATTTATCCAAAGATCATCGTCAAGGGCCCTTTCGATATTTCCATGCTTAACGTGTATTGTTTCGCCTGTGGCTAGAGCGAAGCGTTGTTCAGACATCTGGTTGCCTGCACGTCCATTCCTTTCATTCCTTTTTAACTGCCAACGATGTCCTTGTCGCGGTCAATCTCTTCGCATGCGCCCTTCGTTTCCACGATTGTAATACACCCTTTGTTATCATTTTTTGTTCACAGAATTCACAACAATTATTCCAGACCTCTTGAGTTTTCGCACTTTATTCATCTAAGTGTTGTGCCCATGCAACGATCTCCTGCGCATGCTGTATGTAGTCTTGCCGATGTGGGTTATACCGCACCATCAGAGCAATCTTGAGCCTTGGAGCAGCAAATTTTACGATATTTTCCACACTTAGGCGCTCGCTAGACTCGCCTTCTTTTGACAGACAGAATATTTTCTGTCCATGACTTCATAGGGTCCTTTTCAGCTGCAAAGAGCGTAGCAGCTTGATGGTGCGTATTATTTACCTTGAACGCACTTAACGATTTCTCCAGAACAAAAAAGAGAGTTTGCGTGATTTGCCGCCAGGTGCCTATATTTGCTTGAAAATAACTTAAGGCCATCCCCTCCTAATGCTCGCCCAGTTTATTAACTTTCAACCGTTCGTTCACACAAAACCAGACGATAGTTCTGCGACTTCTATGGCTTCGATAAACCGGTAGGTAGGCCCAACGCCTAAACCTGATCCAAGTCCCGGGTAATGCTCCACACCCGAAACGTTTTGAATAGTCAATTTGGAGATTTTTATGCCCCCCCCCCGACATTCCAGCCAAGTTTTTTAACGCGTTCCCTTGGGGCACAATTCCCGCCGCCAATCCTTGTGGACTAATTCCAGGCGGATGTCCTGGTGCCGCAGGTTTGGCACCGCCACGCAAAACTTCGCGGGCAACAGCATCTTCGCCACTCAGATCACTGAGTGCTATCATCATCCCGAACGGACGGTGATTCTTCAATGTGTCCCGGGAAAACACTGCTATACTTCAAACTCATTTTCGATCCTGACGATGTGCTCGGGACCGATCCGGTTGATCTATCGTCCGCTGCTACGAGACGTCTATCCATGCGCTTCATAGACTCATGCACCGTCTCTGTATCCACATTCGACTTTTCACTTTTTTCTTTCTCCATACTCCACGAAAAAACTTAGGTTGTAACGAAAACACACTTAATCGAAACGGAACAAAGCTTTAATCGCCGCGAGAAACGAAAAACTTTGTCCCGACGAAAAAAACAACTTATTCGTGACGTAACCGTAACACTCCACTTATCCACAAAAAATGCGAAAGTGAGAAAAAACTAAAAAAACAAATTTAATTGTAACACAGTCCGTAACCCTTGGACTCATAACCTGTTGAAAGTAGTGTCGCGCACTGGTCACCCTCGTTTATCGTAGGTAGTTCCTTGGCCGATTAAAGCTTGTACGATACTTTACTGCGTATGCTTTATGTCCGTAGCCGGTCAGAGCTCAAGGACAATACTACTTAACGGAAAGACTTAGTTCGCTTACTAAGTCGGAGGACTACCGTACCGGTCATCAACCCGTGCGTTGCTTATTTATTCAAAATAAAAGGAAAAGAAAAATATGGTTATGTAAGGTTATCAGAACTGACTTTTTTGTAACCTAAATGTTATGTAAGTTATAGTGTACTATTGTAATTTTCGTCAAAAGAGGAATCTTTACCTTTTCTCACTTTGGCCTCGAACACCAAAGGGGTACAAAATTCCAAAAAAAACAAGTTCAGGCACGGACGCTGAAGGCGCAGGCATGCAATCTATCTATAAGTACATTGACGGTAGGAGCTTTATTGAGGGCTAGCATTTGGTTTCAAGAACTAGGGAACGACAGATATTGATACCTCGGTGAAGCTTTTCACGGAGGGATCGGGACACGCTAGGTTACAGCGTTTCCGTATCGATTAAACTTTCGTTTTGCCTACTCCCGACCCACCGAATGAGTGCTACCCGCACAGCCGACGTGTACACAAGGCGGACACGAGCCCGATCGAATTTCAAAATGTAATATTCCGTAGTCTCGGTCGCATGAGGACATAAACGAGACTTCCTATTCAATTACCAAGCGGCGTAAATCACTAGAAATTGCAGTTCTACCGTGCGTTACGAAAGTTGAGGTGAAAATCTAGTGCACTCGCACCAACATGAATTTTAATCAATACTGATGGTTCGGTACGTTTGTGTCGATGAATACGAGGATAGGACAACGTTACAGACGGGTACAAGGCAATCCTCGGGGTGTCTAGCTGTTCATGTCTATTTGCAACGACGAGCTTCCTACCGTGTCGTCATATCCTTTCCTGTGTGCGAGCCTACGGGACACTCTCCCATAATCCCTCTCGACGTTTTGAGACGATGTCCACCATTAAGTCATTAAGTCTTACAATGGTCGTTTGTGACGCTGATACAGGAGCTTTATCTGTACAAGCCGAGGTTCCTCGACAAGCCGTCATGAGTTAGGCTGACGGCTCGATCGATCACG
The DNA here is from genome assembly GCA_001887855.2 of Sclerospora graminicola. Lineage (NCBI taxonomy): Eukaryota > Oomycota > Peronosporomycetes > Peronosporales > Peronosporaceae > Sclerospora > Sclerospora graminicola. The sequence goes on along the minus strand of MIQA02005036.1, from coordinate 3,179 downwards.
GATGATATTGTAGTATGGTAAGTCAATTCAACACCTCCGGCTTTCGCGAGTTGGAAGTCTTGCTGGAACATACAAGACATGCTCTGACAAGCCGCTGTCAAAGTAGTGCTAAATACGGAAATTATCCCAGCACACAGTCGGTAACGCTTCTGTCCAAACTGTTCGGTTAGCCTGTCATGTCTCAGTATGATGCTCAAGCCGCTAAACCTCCTGTTGTGTGTGTCAAGGAGACAGTAAAAGTCTGATTAGTTTACCAAACAGTCAAGTCTAACGATGAAGCTAGGAATCTAAAACCCAAGTTGGGATCGACCACTAACGTAATGATCGTGACGAACAAAGTCAACGTCACGACGGAGGCAAACACGACCTACACCAAGACGAAGGTGTCGTATCTATCGTGCCCGTGGATGAACAAGGACAAGTTCAGCGCTCTTCTATTTGAACCGATGCAAGTCCATGTTGATCGCATGAAGGAGTGAATCAGGCATCTACTAGCTCTGGTCAAAGTTGATCGAGAGGGCAGTTTTCGACAGCACACCGACTTTGCCCAGGTTTATAACTTCAACTGCGGAGTGTTCGTGTTCATGGGAATCAAGCAGTACTTGCGGGATGCTGCGATGGAAGGATATGACTCGAAGAGGCAGTTGTTCTCTTTTGCTTCAGATATCTCGCTCATGCGCTTGACGCCTATCATAACTGATGCGGCTACAGCGCATAGCAGTCTTTTATGAAATAAATCGTACTAAATACGTATATTCTTTTCAATGTGTTCACTATTTCCTATTTGGTCAATTACATGAAGTTGTAATTTTAGCGAGTACAGTGTAGGAGGTCATGTCGAAAAAGAGGGATCGATGTGAACCAAAAAATATTCATATGTAGTAAGAACTTGTTGGACGATGACTGGATCGATATTAGTCGAATAGTTACTGTACTACCATTGTTAATTTAGCTTCAACGTGGAAAACGGTCGAAATGAACTCGAACCTTGTATCACATACCGCCACGAGCGCTCAAGAAGTTGACATGGACGAGACACTCAGCAGCACGAGCTCGCAGAATGACAGTGGAAGCGTGCAGGACGTAGGCCCAAGCGTTCAGACCTCGTGCGCACTGGAGGCTGGCGTTGACACGACTGATCGTAGCACTAATATGCTTAAAGAGAATGTCCACATGAGCCAGGCGAAGATCGATGCGAGCACACAAGGCACTGCCATGAGTGTTCAAAGTAGCAGCATGGACGTGCAAGACGTTGTCATGGATGTGTCTGACGTGCTTGGTTATCTCGATCATGAAGTTGTCTACGTGCGAGAAAACACGATTGGTCGAAAATCCAAGGATGTGTACATGTGTGGCATTACTCGCTTCGTGGTTTGGTTGTACGAATACCAGGCTAGTCTACTTACGGAATCTTTGTGCAGTCAGCTAAATCCTTCATCAAACGCATCAACACTTTTTTGCGGCGGTACAGTGGGATTCTGGCTCACGAAGTTGCGTACGATTGCTTGCTTGACAATTTAATGTGTCGAGCCGGTAATGCGGTATCATTTCGGCTCGAGCATCTGAAATGGTACCAAGATGCAATGGCAGTTCGATTTGGACATATGAAGAATGACCAAGAAGGAGAGAGTCAGCGTGACCCCCCTCACATCTACGCAAATCCACTGGCTCCCGAAATCTGCCCTGTGCTTTCTCTAGCTGTGTATTTTTCGATATTTGGATTTGATTCAAGGTGTCGTATGTTCCCGGGTGGAAATCAATACCATCGGTACTCGAAGGTTATCAAACGCGCGATGAGATTGTCGCCTACCAAAGAGATAATAGAGAGCAATGGGTTCACGCCGACAGACTTTGGATCTCATTCGGCACGAAAGGGGTCCGCAACATTTGTATCTAGCTGTTCTACGGCTGGTCCGTCAGCATCATCGATCTGTTTGAGAGCTGGGTGAAGCCTTCCTGGCGTACAGGATACGTATGTCCGGTATGCGGCCGCGGGTGACCGAGTTGTCGGGCGATTTGTTGCCGGATTGCCGTTCGAAACATCACAAGTTGCAATATTACCGCCGTTTTTTCCAGATACCGGCGCTGATGTGGACCAAGGGTGCTCACTTTGTTTTCCATCCGCTCCTGCACATATGAAATCGATGTGTTGTTACATGCTTGCATCGTTATGTTATCATTTCGATTACCTTGAGTCTTCACTTCCCAGAAACCATTTGCTCTTCAGTTCACCCCTGTTTCGAGAAGTCAACATTTTAATGACATTAAGGGATAGACTAGCCTGCCGATGTGCACTGAGAGGCGATTCACTAAGACCCACAGGTGTACCACCTCATATTGGCGTTTTGGTATCTATGGATGCCATGACTGATCGATTTGAAAATGTCGTCAACTCTATCGAGAAATTTGCTCCTGCTGTATCACGCAGGTTTCGCTCAGTAGCGAACTCTTTGAACGGCAGCCGAAGCTTTATATCCAGTGAATCTATTGACGATGCTGTTGCTAATGTAATTGGCCGTAGTAAGCTGAATGATGTGGTCGAAATGCTACGCAAGCATGTAAATCCTAGCGCTAGTACAGTTGATACAGCTCACCAACCAATAACTAGAAATATCATTCTACCTACAGCGCTAATCGATCAAAGTGGGCAGCAAAACGCAGTGGGGGAACTTTCGACACAATGGCGGAACCATCAATTGCCAGCCAATTTTTCTTTTCCGAAAGCACAGTCGCTCAAGCATGGGAGTTGTGGTTATTTGGGTCAGTTCGACATCAATATCCACATCCAACCCGTAGATATGACAACTGTAACGGCATGAAAACGATTGTCAGACTTCCGGTATGTGATGAAGGAAATAGAGGAAGCAGTTCGAGAAGATGGTACCATGAACAGCATACATACACTCAATCAAGCCCGAACGCGTCTTATAAATGCTATCGGACGGCTTAAAATCAGCAATCGGACAGTCAAAAACTACACACGCCGGAGAGAGCAGCTGCAGTGGTCTACTGTTGCGAATCTGTTGCGAAAAAGTAGAAAGGACTCACGTTTGAGTCGATTCTCAGAGTGTTGACATGATAGAGCAATTATTAGTGAACATTATTTTCCGGATTGAATGTCCACACAAATTAGGCCACTTAATATATGAAGTCCACCATTGGACCGATAACTAGGCTAA
>MIQA02005033.1:0-18560 GCA_001887855.2 Sclerospora graminicola | reverse complement strand
ATCCGGGAGGCGATCAGGCACCTCCTTGACTTGGCCTGTCCGCGAGACCCTGGTCAGGCCGCTTCCGCCACGCCCCTTCTTCCGTCAGCTGCTAATTCCGCCGCGGCCGTCCAGACATCTGACGCGGGAACTTCCGCCCCCGGACCAGCGACCGGTGACACGGGAAAAATTTCCCGCCTACGGATTTGGAATACCTCCCAGGACCCTAACCCGCCGCCAGCGCCAGTCAACCAGCAGGCGGCTTCTCTCTTGTCCACTGAAGATCCGCCTGGGCACAAAGGCAAGCGTCGATCCAGTCGGGTTGCGTCGCTCCAAGGCCCCGTGGCAGCCAAACGGCCCAAACGGTCCGCCGCGCCGGTGAGCGCGGCCCTAGCCCATGGGGAGAGCGGGCCAAGTCCTAGACCCACTTCGATCTCGGCTCCACCGGCTTCGGGAAAGTCCCCCCGTCGTCCTCGCGCTGCCAGATCTTCGTCGAAGGCTCCGACTACTCCGGCTCTCCTTAGCGTCTCCCCTCATGATCCCCGAGGTCCGTCCACCGCCTCTCCTGATGGAGAAGAAGCGTCTGGCCTATCGGGGCTGGATTCTGACGAGGCTACCACTGAGGACCTCGAGGGATTGCCTTCTCCGGACCCCTTCGCCTTCGACGAGAACGAGTCCAAGGAATCCTCAGAGGAGTCTCCTCCGTTGTGGATTCCCCGCCGGAAGGTCATGACGGCCCTCGAACTGGCCGCGGCGGTCCCTTGGTCAAAGGCGCAGTTGGAAGGCCTGCGTATCCAAGACCTCACTGGCGCCTTGGTCACCAAGTCGTTGACTCGTCCGCCGCTGTGGATATTCCCACCGGCCCTCGCTGTGCCCAAGGCCGAGGACTGGAATGCCAAGCTAGTGGCGATCAGGCCGCTGAACGCAATTTTGTCCCAGGAACCTTGGGCCGTACTGGCGACAGAGATGCCGGACATCGGCCTGCCCCATGCCGGCTGGTTCGCGGAGTTGCGGAAAGTCTGCAAGGAGTACCTCTCCCGGCATGGACAATCCATCTGGGAGTCGACTCATCACCTTTGCATTTCCGTTGCCGCCGGGCGCGAATCTCCCGAGCTAGCCAAGTACCGGACCGACCGCAAAAACCGTCGCAACCGCGCGACTGAGGGCTGGGCTAAGGTCTGCAACTTCGTGGTCGATGGAATCCAACGCGGCCACTGCGACTTGGACATTTTCCTCCACCCGATCATGCTACATCTGGCCAACCGCCGCGTGGAGAAGAGCGGGATCTCGGCCGATGGCGGGACTTGGTATCCAGGTTTTGGTAAGTGTCAGGTTCCCACTCTCCAAGCTTCGCTCGATGCGCTCGACAAACAAGATCCGTGGCGCAACCAGTTTCGGCAGGATCCCGATCGTCACCCTGGCTCCGAAACAAGTTTTGCTGAGCTTCGTCGAGGGTGTTCCACGAGGCTAGCCTTGCATACATCGTCTTTTTTATTCGTTACTGGCTGTTAACCTCGATAATACATTTTTCTTTCCATTTTTTCGTAAGTAACCGCTTGCTCATCTTCTTCGTCTGACTTCTCCCATCCGGCACCATACTGATTCGAAGACAACTCCGGAAAACCATTCCATCCGGCACCATACTGATTCGAAGATAACTCCGAAAACGATTCCATCCGGCACCATACTGAATCGAAGACAACTCCGGAAAACCATTCCATCCGGCACCATACTGATTCGAAGATAACTCCGAAAAAGGCCGATCGGATCCGACTAGCTCCATCCACCGATTACTCGGCTGAGTGGTGTTATCTGGTCCGGCCGTGCCTGTTGCCCTGGGGCCGGGCGGACTAGTTCTCTGTCCCACCTTCTTCGTGGGTCTGCATAACTCCGAAGCGATTCCGGCTAGTCCGCCGGCGGTCGAACTCTCTCATTAAAGCTCCGCAATTTAAGTCTAGCTCGTCCACCCACGACTGCTCCTCGCAATTTTTCCACTGCACGAGAAACTCCCTGTGAATCCGCCCAAACCGGGTTTTCCGTCCGTTCCGGACGTCCAAAATTTCTTCTACCTCGTACTCGTCCGGGTCTAACGGCTTGTCCCAACTGTCCTCCGGCAGCAGAGCTTCATCGAAATCCAACCGGTCGCTTTCCCCCGTAAGGCGTATATTCGGGCGGTCCGGGAAATGCTTCGCCAACTTCAACTTGGAGACATGTACTATCGGGAAAACGCTGTATTCCGTACCGGCCGTGACCAGCTTAACTGCATGATCCCCGACCAGTTCTGCCACTCGGAAGGGGCCATGCCACATATGCGCCAGCTTCCGTGCATAGCCTTCCTTGACCCGATCCAGATACAGCCACACCCGGGAGCCGGGCTCGATGCCATGTTCCCCGGCGCGGTCGTTGTTTTGATCGGCGCGGTCCTTGATTGCTTGTCGAAGACGTTCGTTTACTTGTTCCCTCGCCAGTGAGTAGTGGCGCTGCACTCCCATCCTCCAGCGGCGGGCGTCTCTGTCCCGGCTTCTAGTGCATCCTATTGGTATGGCGGCTTCCAAAGTGGATCGGGGATCCCATCCGTAAGCCAGATAAAAAGGGGTATCGCCCCTTACTCGGTCGTACGACGAGTTGAGAGCGAAGACCAGTCTCTCGGCATATTCATCCCAGTCGCATTGATCCGCCTCCACCACATACATCTTGGGGGCTCTGGTTAGGGTCTGAACCATCCTTTCGGCCTTTCCATTCGCCTGCGGGCGGTAAGCCATAGTAGCGCTCTGCTTCTGTCCTAGGATCTTATTGAAAGCTCGGAATACGTCTGCCATAAATCCGGGCTCCCTATCGTGCCGGATGACCTCGCTCGCCCCGAAACGCCTGAACACGCATTCTTCGTAACTTTGCGCAACCTGTTGGGCGGTACGGGTGGAGCTGGCCTTTGCTATAACCAGCCCGGTAAACAAATCCGTCCAGATCAGCAGCTCTGTATACCCATTTCGAGATTTGGGTAAGGACGGGATATGGTCCATCGCGATAACTTGAAAAGGATAAGTGGCCTGTATGTTTCCAGGCGACCGCCCTCTGATGGTCGGCCGGCCTTTCCCGGTTTCGCAATCTGGACAGCTCCCCACGTAGGCCTGAACGCTACGGTAAAGCCCTCGCCAGTGGAAATGTGTCTTGACCTTGTGATATGTCCGGCCGATGCCCTGATGCCCCCCCTCCAAGCTCACATGGTAGTGATGGAGAATATCCGGTTGTAGAGTAGCGGGTATGACTAGCCGAGCTGATCTATCTCTCTCGGTCTCCGGCTGGTCGGCGTCTCGGTAGAAGAACAGTAACCCGTTTTCGTCCACTTCGTAATCCGGGGCCAACTTGAAACATTCCTTAGCTTGTTCGGCGGTCAGTTTATTCACTTCTCCGTTAAGGTACGCCTTGAGATCCACTATCCACGCTTCCTCGTTCTGCGCTTGGAGAATCCGCTCTGCTCGCAACTGTTGAACTATCCCCTCGGTCATTGTTTCTGGGGATAATGGGCCATCGGCTGAAGAACGACGCTTCTGCGATCGGGTAACGGCGTTCACCCGGATTGTCTCCTCCGTGTTGGCTGGATGGATGATCTCGGGCAACCGGTTGATCTCCGTCAGGTCTGATAACAGAGCCGGATCGGAAACCGTTACCCCCACGTTGTCGCGCATGGCCAGCGTAGCCAAGTGATCCGCGCTCTTATTCCAGTCTCGTTTGACGTGCAGCAATTCGTGTTCCGGCCATCTCCGCAGGGCGGACATAACTCGATCATTTAACAGTCTCAGCCGCGGCGCCTTGCAATCTATCTCTCCGGTGATTTGCCGGATCACTAGGTTGGAATCACCGCATATGATGATCCGCCCCTGTGTCCGGCCAGCTAACAGATCTAGGGACAACAGTAATCCCCTATACTCCGCTTCGTTTACCGTGATGCCAGGTGTGAAATCCGAGGCGGCCGCGACCGCCTTCCATTCGGGCAGCTTCCACAAAATGGCACTATAGGCTCCGACCCCTTTCTTTACACTCGCCGACCCATCGAAACTCAAAACCATTAGTTCCTCCGTGGGTCCCACTGTTGGCGGCGGCAACACGATAGTTTGTCGAGGCTGCTTCCAAGGTGCGATCGCTATCAGTGCTTCCTCCACTTCCGCCCTGGGGGTAATGCTGGCAGCCAGTGTGCCCAGTATTTCCTCTTCCCCTTTAGTACACTTAATAACTTCGAGGGACCACTGAGACAACAGAGCCGCCCATCTCCCCAGCCGACCGTCAATCCCGTTCGCTGTCAAGAGCCATGATAGGGTCGACCGTCTGGAGAGCACCTTGATAGGCCGAGACACCAGCATCGTATAGCACACATCTAAGATCCGTAATAGAGCCAGAAATTCTTTATCCACCAGCCCATAATTAACTTCATTAACTTTCAAGGTCCGGCTCGTGAAGGTCACGGGACAGTACACTCCGTCATGATCTTGCACGAGAGCGGCCGAGATGGCCCACTTGTTAGCGTAGATGATGACCACCGGAGTCTTATCAACATCGAAATGTTTCAGGACCGGTGTGGTCGCCAGCTTCGCCTTTAACATGCCAAAGGCCACCATCGCTCGGGTCATATGATCGTCCGGGCCGGCCGCGTCGGGGTTCGGCGATCGGTCGCTTGCCTGGGCAGATAAGGGCGCTTCCCCATTGGCTGAAATAACCGAAAAGGGCGCTTCCTCATTCGATGAAATAACCGAAAAGGGCGCTTCCCCATTGGCTGAAATAACCGAAAGGGCGCTTCCTCATTGGATGAAATAACCGAAAAGGGCGCTTCCTCATTGGCTGAAATTGCCGGCCCGGCTTGCGTCTCCGCTTGCCTATCCTGCTCTCTCAGCTTATGGTAATCCACCTCCCGCAACTCATACAAGACCGCCGCATAGACTGCAAAATCCTCGATGAACCGACTGTAATAATTCAGGCTGCCCAAAAAGGATTGCATAGCCTTTAGGGATCGCGGGAAAGGCAGATTACTCAAGGACTCCAAATCCTTCGGGTTAGCCTCCAATCCGGCAATCGACACTTGATGACCCAGATAGGTCACCTTAGTCTTTCCCCAGAAACTCTTAACCACACTAATCGAAAGATTCCACTTTTCACACGTAATCATCAGCTTCTCCACTTTGTCACACAATAAATCCCAGGTAGTTGCCGTAACGAGAATGTCATCAATGTAAGACCGCCGCCCCAAAACTGAAGGTTTTGGGTCGGGGTCCGGGTCACCTTCGGCGAACACATCCCCGACCAGAGCCGGATCTTGATCCGCCTTGATCTTGAAGTGTCCGTACAGCGCGTTATCTATCAGCCGTTGATAAATCTGCGGAGCATTCTTCAGACCGAACGGCATCCGGTTCCACTCGAACAACCCGAAAGGCGTCACGAATGCAGAGATCTCCCGTGCACGATCGGTCATAGAGACCACCCAGAATCCACTGGCCATGTCCAATGAGCAATACCACAAAACTTTATCCAGGTCCTCCAGCAGGTCGTTTATCAGCGGCATCGGATAAATCATCAGCTTAGTCAGCCGGTTCACCAGCCGGTAATCGATGCACAACCTTATATCCACCCCATTCTTCTTAATGATAATTACAATGGGCGAAGCCCATGGCGAGGTGGACGGCTGAATTATCTTGGTGGCCAGCAAACCCTTGATAAGCTCTGACAGCTTTTCCCGATATTGGGGGGCGACTCTTCGGCATCTCTGTGCTACCGGCTTGGCACCTCCCACATCAATATCACAAACCGCCCCATGGGCGGCCGGAGGAAGTGCGTTCCCTGGTCCGATCAACAGATGTCGTCTTTTCCATATAATATCCTTCAATCTGCTGATCTCCTCCGGGGTGTTCACATCCGGGTCTCCCACTTGTAGATCGTCGATAGTGACTGCTGGGGGGCAGGGGGTCACCTCAGGTAGCACCGCCATCTGTTCTTCCATGCCTTCAACATATAGTTCGCCCCCTTCATGAATGCAGACTTGATCGGCTTCGGCCGCTTCGGGATCCTGCTCGGCCGGCTGGGCCGATCCGCATTCGGCTATTTCCGAATTCTGCTCGGCCGGCTGGGCCGATCCGCTTTCACTTCGGTCGTCACAACCGTCATCGGGGCTGACCGTATATGCAACTCTGCTTGGTCCTTTCTCCCGACTCTGTCGTTCGTCCGTCTCCCTCCGAGTGGGCAAAACCAGTTCCGCGATCGGGGCGTAGCTTCGGTCAATGCATTCAGCCGGATCCGGCGACGGCCGGCTCCGCGTCAATATTTTAGAAGGGGTCCGGTACTCGGGTTTATCCACCATCGGAGTCTGGTCCTCTTCTAATTCTTCCTCTTCGCTGACCAGATCGGTGGTTGCCTGAAAAGCCAGGTTTTGCCACTCGATATAGCGTCTTGAGCCAACAGTGACATAGCCCGGCCGGCGGGGCACTTTATCCTCGGCCAGCCACATTCCAATAATCACATCTTCATGCAAGGTGAGGGGTTTTTCAGAGATGTTGGTCACGCTTATGAAGTTGAGATGACCACTCCCTTTAACCACAGATGGTACCCAGCACTCGCCCCTTGTCAGCCATAACTTACTCCGTCGGTCGTGCGGTCGTAACATTACTTCCACCGCCTTTCCCACTGGCACCGTTACAAACTGACCTAGCTTGAGGAACTGGACGTAGGCGCCATATAAGGGCCGCCGGCCGGCCAGCTGGATCTGTACCTCGTCCGGCAACGTCAATGTTCCATGCGATAAGTCCAGCCGTATACCGGCCGGGACCATAAAATCCATGCCCAAAATTGCATCCTGCCCGGCCAACTTGCCTACCCAGGCGGTAAAGTAATATACCAGCGACCCAGCTAACGTAATCTTGACTCTTGTCCTTCCTTGGGTCATGTACGAACTCTCTCCAATGCCTATACATTCCTGCCGCTTCGTCTCGTCTATCTCACACCCCACCTTACGAGCAAAGGTGATGTCTACGATAGACACTTCTGCGCCAGAATCGAACAACATGGTAGCTTTCTGGTTATTGATTTTTCCATCCGCCTTGGCCTGCTTGAACCATTTATCCGGCGAGTGATACTTCCAATAACCTCGCGACTCGCCAGGTAACAAGTTCAATTCCATTCGCACTTCAGACCGGGAATACTCATCCGTCCGTATACTGCTCACCAGGAAGGGGTCAGCCGTACCGGCCGGGGACCGGGTGACGTAATCGTCAAACTTACATGTATTGTCGGTTATCCTTTGCTTTGCTTCTTGATTATCCTCTTTACCGACATATGCATAGATACTAACACTAGACCGCTCGGCTCGAACCAGATTCCAACCTGGCGAGCGATCTAGTTTAACATCTTTTCCGCTCCGGGCGGCAACATTCCAGCATGCTTGGTCGGGACGTACCACTTCTTCAACAGGTTGTAGAATTCTTCCATTGGGCACAGTCCCGCCTCATGCACCTCCCCGCAAGCCTTACACGTGAACAGACAGTGTTCCGCCGGGTGTCCCTTCCTCTCGCACTTCTTGCACGTCAGCCGCTTCCAGCAGCTCCGGTCGTCATGCTTGATGGACCCACAGTGAGTGCACTTGCGCTTAGGGTAATCCTGGTCAGCTCGAGCCGGAAAACCCTTCGACTGACCGGAATCGGCTGGCAGCCTGGACGGCTGACTGGCTTCTGCCGAGAAAAGGTACCGATACTGTTCCTCCTCAGACTCGCCCCCAGATCGCTGATACTCCTCTTCCGAGCTGGTCGCGTCTGACTCTCGGGCGACCATGCGGACGGCTCGGGCCGTCCTGGTAGATGGCGACCGGCCTCCTTGATCCGCGTTAAATCGGGACTTGAAACGGCCGGTTCCTACTGCTGCCTTGGGGCCTTGCTTCTTCGCCCTTAGGTACGTGCGCAACGTCACTTCCAGCTCCGTCGTATTCTTCACCCGCAGTAACGCCAGCTGGTTTGCCAGCTCCCGATCGTCCAACGTGCTGATGAAAAGTTCCACGTGTTCGCGGGCAGCTTCCGACCGGCTGGTGTCTTCTTTAACGGGAATATCCGCTCTCATGCCAGCGACATTCAAACGATGGAGATACTCCAGGGGGGTCTCATCCGGTCGCTTCTTGGAGTGGAAATATTGTCGCGCCGCTGACATTCCAGCTCCGCAGTATTGCTCCTCGAACGCACCGGCCAATCCCCTCCAATTTCCTCGGGTTTCCCGGCTGAGCTGTTGGATCCAGTGTTTCGCTGGTCCCTTCATCAAATCCCCGAAGATCAGGCATTTCTCATAGTCCGACGTCCGGTCTCTGAGAAATGCCGACTTCGTCTTGCTCAACCATCCTCGGGCCTGGTCCTCGTCCGCGTCGCGTCCGGTGAAGTCTTTCAGCTCGGACGTGGCCGACATTCGCACCCTCGTGATCGCTCCCGAATCCGCGTCAAACGCTTGGGCCGAGGCCATATGGGCTCGGCGGGCCATCCCCAGATCCAAGTCATCCGGATCGTAATGGTACTTGGCCGACCTGACGGATTCCATATCCACGTCGCTGAGAGACAGCTTCCTGTTCGTTGGCCGACGTCCGGTCCGGCGACCTGTCTGACGGCTCGGCGGGGCGGCATGGGGTTCACTTTGCTTGGACTGCACCGACTCCATGTCTTCATCACTCGGCTCCCTCGCATAGTACTGGACTGGTTCGGGGGCCTGTGTTCCACGACGAGCAGGCTGGTCCGGTGACTTCGGACTGCCGCGGCTGGCGCTCAGCCGACGTTGCTCTTCCAAGTATCGCTCCATCATCGCCGAAAACATGTTTTGCAGGTGATCCGGCACCTGAGGAGCGACTTGAGGGGCGACTTGAGGGGCGGCTTGAGGGGCGACTTGAGGGGCGGCTTGAGGGGCAGCCGGGCTGCCAGATTGGCATTCCTTCTTAACCCGTCCATCCGCGTCTTCGTCTTCCTCCTTCGGTTCTGGATCCGCCGTCGCTGTCCGCCAGGCCTGTACGCTGTACTGGCCGGCGTTCTTCCGCTCGGGCGTACCCGGATCCTCACGTCCTCAAGTCTCATGGCTGTCGCCACACGCGCTGCTCCCCTTGGGCCAAGCGTCATGCGGGTGATACCCACTGATGAATCAGATGAGTCTGCTTCCGAAGGGGCAGACTCGTACTGCGAAGAGCCCGAGTGTATCCCGGCTGGCTTGCTTGTCGCCGGCGGCGTGGACGGCGCCACTCCAGTCGTAGCTGTCATCTTCTTCGACGGCGGCGAGCAACCCACTAGCGGTACCAAGTGGTCGTGCAGGGCGCTGGACGCCTCCTTCAACTTGTCCATCTTCAGATCAAACAACTCGTTCGGATCAAACACGCCGGTGTTGATGCCGGCTTGTTTGAGTTGGTCGAATAGTCCTCTAATGAGGGACACGTGGCCGTCTGAGAGAGTTGGGGGAGAGACGGGACCTTTCAATCCGCCTATGATCTTCGGCCGTGTTATTTTTAGTACCTTATCCGTCCGCAAGAATTGCCCCAACTCGTGAAGATGGAAAGCACGCTCCAAGTCGATATCCGTCGATAGGCCGTCCTGCTTCTCTTCTTCCTCTTCGAATCGCGGTTTGTCTTTGTAGGTCGGATAATCCAATTCCTGCCAATCCGGTTTCTTTAGGGGTAGGGGGGCCAGATCGCGACTTGGTCCCGATCCGGCCGGCTTCCCACTCCGGTCGTATCCGACTTCCGCTTTTTCTTCCTTTATCTTTTCTTTTATATCCATAATATGCATTTGTTCGTTAGGATCATGGTCGGAACCATGATCCTTCCTCGGACTATGGCGACTTGCACCATAGTCCGATCCGGCTCCATCCGTGTAGCGGCCGGCACTGTAAGTAGTACCGTAATCCGCCCCCGGCGGAGCCTCTAGGGGAGTAACTTCTTCTTTAATGTCAACCTCGAACTCCCCCAATCCGAGGCGACCATCGCATCCTTCCATCTTCAGCAGCATTGGGGGCGATATGCCTTCCCCCAATGCACCCGACACAACATCGTCAACAAATTTGACAGGTTTAGGTCTTTCGCCCGCTAGGGACTCGCGGTGATATCCAGGGTCACCAAGAGATCCGGGCACGCGCACCATTGTGGTGTAGTCGCTCTCAGAAAATCTTCCTGAGACGCGAACACCCACGGGGGTCCCAGACGACTGACTACCGGAGGGGGTACTCCGTCCATCCGAGTCATGATCCGATCCGGCTTGAGGCCGGCTGGATCGGTCGCTTCCATCCGCTTGATCGCGACTGCTCGAATGTTGCATGTTAAAAGCTCACCTTGTGTACCCGTCAGTACTGGGTGGTTAGCTCTCTTGATGGACCCTAGGGCGAAAAGTGTAAATCCGTCCAATAGGGAGATGAGGTGTAGGACTAGGGGTAGCTCCTGGGCGGAAATCGTCACCGGGGAGCTCGTTGGGTAATATACTTGAACTTTGTATAGTGCCGGCTGGGCCGAGAATAGTCGATCGGCCAGCTAAACCAATAGGACACTTGAAGTTTGTATAGTACCGGCTGGACCGGGAATAATCGATCGGCCAGCTAAACCAATAACAATGAAGGGCGAATCCAAATGTGTATCCACAGAAGGCCAAATGTCACCACTTCCCAATACTTGATACCGTGTTCAAAACACGGGCGACTTGAGGTGAGTATACGAAGTCGCCGCGACTCCCGGTCAGGGGACTTCCGGTGGGTTAACTTAACCTTCCCCGGGCAAACCAATAACAGCAAGAGGGGACCTTGTTAGCCCTCTGCCGTGAACCAATAAAAGCGACTTGTGTCTAAGAAAGCGAAACGTATACTGATTTATCCTATGTCCAATACTCCCTTTGTGTAACCTACCTCAAATAACACGCCTGACCAGTCATGTACCTTACCCAACGCAACCCGGCTAACTCCGACTCTGTGTACCGGTACGGCCGGTACACCGAACCCATATGGTACCAGTCCGAATGGTACATTGTACCCGGTCGGCTCGGCCGGATAGCCACCCATCCGCGCCTCTCGGCCGCTGACGCTAGCAATCCCTTGGCAGTCTCTCCTACGATCCCGGTGCATACTCCTTCCACTAGAACAATACTCTTCTCTCAGGCTCCCTTTCACTCCATCCTTACAAGCAATCCGCCATCTTGGCCGTCCGCCATCCGCGCCTCGGCCGTCAAACCTCCGTAGTCCTTCCGTCTGCTCAGCCCGCTTATCCGACTATCCTCGCCCCTTGTCAGTCCCGCCGGTCCGAATTCCAGCCAGGCACCGCCCGACCGCCTACAAGGGTGCCTGGCAGTCCCAAATTGCATCTTATTACTGGCCGGTCTGGGCATCCGGCTTAGGGTGACATTTCAGCCAATCCGGTGCGGGCATCCATCATCATTAGTCCGTTAACTTCCGGAGCACTTCACCACAGTTCCTTTTTGGATTATGCTGTTTCGTCGGTAATTATTTCGCTTGGAGCCGACTGTTCTTCTCCAAGTCCGGTTTGTTCCTTAATTCGTCCGTCAATCGCCTTCCACAGGATATTATTTCTGGGAGGTCAGAAGCTCAATACCAGGGGCCCGTTGGTAGTATCTAGTCTGGTCCGCGTGGGGTTTGAACCAGCGACCTTTCGGTTATCGAATTGGTGCTTAACCACAGCACCGGGGTGGGCCCCGGCCCCTATATATTGTGGGCCCCTGCCCTTATAGCTCAGCGGTAGAGCACTCGCTTCGTAACCGAAAGGTCGGTGGTTCGATCCCGCCTGGAGGCTCATATCATTCTCATTTGCCTTGACTGTGTGTTCTGGCTTTCTCTATTTTCCGAATGGATGTTATCTTTATCTGAGTCATTCAATGTCTGCTGTCACATTCTGTAGCGAAAGAAACAAAACTGAAATATATCATTTATGTATCTCTATGTTTCTCCCAATGTTATTATTTCTCCTTTTGTCGTTCTTCCCAAATGCTTAATACAAAAGAACCAGTAACCAGTACAAAAATATGCTGTATACAAACCAAAACTTTCGATTCAAAAGAGCCGTAATATTTGTCAAAATGACGGTAATTATTTGGCTTGGAGCCGACTGTTGTCTCCAAGTATGAATGATATTCAATTTTGATCGTTTTAACGCTTTCGAGCGGATATTTTTGGTGAAGAAGTCGGCGTACTTGTCTCGAGAGCCTGCCCCTATAGCTCAGTTGAAAGTCGGCTTTGTATTTACTTTTACACAACCTATACCTTCTCGGCTATGGCTAAGTTCCTACAGAGCTACTTTTTAGCTGAAAGCTTTTTTCTTATTTTTTCCTATTTTTATTATTATTCGTTCCTTTTTGGATTATGCTGTTTCGTCGGTAATTATTTCGCTTGGAGCCGACTGTTCTTCTCCAAGTCCGGTTTGTTCGTTAATTCGTCCGTCAATCGCTTTCCACAGGATATTTTTTCTGGGAGGTCAGGAGCTCAATACTACCAGGGGCCCGTTGGTAGTATGGAGTCTGGTCCGTGTGGGGGTTGAACCAGCGACCTTTGCCCCTATAGCTCAGCGGTAGAGCACTCGCTTCGTAAGCGAAAGGTCGGTGGTTCGATCCCGCCTGGGGGCTCATATCATTCTCATTTGCCTTGACTGTGTGCTCTGGCTTTCTCTATTTTCCGAATGGATGTTATCTTTATCTGAGTCATTCAATGTCTGCTGTCACATTCTGTAGCGAAAGAAACAAAAGTGAAATATATCATTTATGTATCTCTATGTTTCTCCCAATGTTATTATTTCTCCTTTTGTCGTTCTTCCCAAATGCTTAATACAAAAGAACCAGTAACCAGTAGAAAAATATGCTGTATACAAACCAAAACTTTCGATTCAAAAGAGCCGTAATATTTGTCAAAATGACGGTAATTGTTGGCTTGGAGCCGACTGTTGTTTCCAAGTATGAATGATATTCAATTTTGATCGTTTTAACGCTTTCGAGCGGATATTTTTGGTGAAGAAGTCGGCATACTTGTCTCGAGAGCCTGCCCCTATAGCTCAGCGGTAGAGCACTCGCTTCGTAAGCGAAAGGTCGGTGGTTCGATCCCGCCTGGGGGCTCATATCATTCTCATTTGCCTTGACTGTGTGCTCTGGCTTTCTCTATTTTCCGAATGGATGTTATCTTTATCTGAGTCATTCAATGTCTGCTGTCACATTCTGTAGCGAAAGAAACAAAACTGAAATATATCATTTATGTATCTCTTATTTCTCCTTTTGTCGTTCTTCCCAAATGCTTAATACAAAAGAACCAGTAACCAGTACAAAAATATGCTGTATACAAACCAAAACTTTCGATTCAAAAGAGCCGTAATATTTGTCAAAATGACGGTAATTATTTGGCTTGGAGCCGACTGTTGTCTCCAAGTATGAATGATATTCAATTTTAATCGTTTTAACGCTTTCGAGCGGATATTTTTGGTGAAAAGGTCGGCGTACTTGTCGCGAGGGCCTGCCCCTATAGATCAGCGGTAGAGCACTCGCTTCGTAAGCGAAAGGTCGGTGGTTCGATCCCGCCTGGAGGCTCATATCATTCTCATTTGCCTTGACTGTGTGTTCTGGCTTTCTCTATTTTCCGAATGGATGTTATCTTTATCTGAGTCATTCAATGTCTGCTGTCATATTCTGTAGCGAAAGAAACAAAACTGAAATATATCATTTATGTATCTCTATGTTTCTCCCAATGTTATTATTTCTCATTTTGTCGTTCTTCCCAAATGCTTAATACAAAAGAACCAGTAACCAGTACAAAAATATGCTGTATACAGACCAAAACTTTCGATTCAAAAGAGCCGTAATATCTGTCAAAATGACGGTAATTATTTGGCTTGGAGCCGACTGTTGTCTCCAAGTATGAATGATATTCAATTTTGATCGTTTTAACGCTTTCGGGCGGATATTTTTGGTGAAAAAGTCGGCGTACTTGTCTCGAGAGCCTGCCCCTATAGCTCAGTTGAAAGTCGGCTTTGTATTTACTTTTACACAACCTATACCTTCTCGGCTATGGCTAAGTTCCTACAGAGCTACTTTTTAGCTGAAAGCTTTTTTTTTTCTTATTTTTCCTATTTTTATTATTATTCGTTTCTTTCGGGATTATGCTGTTTCGTCGGTAATTTTTTCGCTTGAAGCCGACTGTTCTTCTCCAAGTCCGGTTTGTTCGTTAATTCGTCCGTCAATCGCTTTCCACAGGATATTTTTTTCTGGGAGGTCAGGAGCTCAACACTACCAGGGGCCCGTTGGTAGTATGGAGTCTGGTCCGTGTGGGGTTTGAACCAGCGACCTTTGGGTTATCGAATTGGTGCTTAACCACTGCACCGGGGCGTACTTGTCTCGAGAGCCTGCCCCTATAGCTCAGTTGAAAGTCGGCTTTGTATTTACTTTTACACAACCTATACCTTCTCGGCTATGGCTAAGTTCCTACAGAGCTACTTTTGAGCTGAAAGCTTTTTTCTTTTTTTTCTATTTTTTATTATTATTCGTTCCTTTTGGGATTATGCTGTTTCGTCGGTAATTATTTCGCTTGGAGCCGACTGTTCTTCTCCAAGTCCGGTTTGTTCGTTAATTCGTTCGTCAATCGCCTTCCACAGGATATTATTTCTGGGAGGTCAGAAGCTCAATACTACCAGGGGCCCGTTGGTAGTATGGAGTCAGGTCCGTGTGGGGTTTGAACCAGCGACCTTTGGGTTATCGAATTGGTGCTTAACCACAGCACCGGGGCGTACTTGTCTCGAGAGCCTGCCCCTATAGCTCAGTGAAAGTCGGCTTTGTATTTACTTTTACACAACCTATACCTTCTCGGCTATGGCTAAGTTCCTGCAGAGCTACT
The DNA here is from genome assembly GCA_001887855.2 of Sclerospora graminicola. Lineage (NCBI taxonomy): Eukaryota > Oomycota > Peronosporomycetes > Peronosporales > Peronosporaceae > Sclerospora > Sclerospora graminicola. Next base: position 3,728 of record MIQA02005033.1, on the reverse strand, counting down.
TTTTAGCTGAAAGCTTTTTTTCTTATTTTTCCTATTTTTATTATTATTCGTTCCTTTTTGGATTATGCTGTTTCGTCGGTATTTATTTCGCTTGGAGCCGACTGTTCTTCTCCAAGTCCGGTTTGTTCGTTAATTAGTCCGTCAATCGCTTTCCACAGGATATTTTTTCTGGGAGGTCAGGAGCTCAATACTACCAGGGGCCCGATGGTAGTATGGAGTCTGGTCCGTGTGGGGTTTGAACCAGCGACCTTTGGGTTATCGAATTGGTGCTTAACCACTGCACCGGGGCGTACTTGTCTCGAGAGCCTGCCCCTATAGCTCAGTTGAAAGTCGGCTTTGTATTTACTTTTACACAACCTATACCTTCTCGGCTATGGCTAAGTTCCTACAGAGCTACTTTTTAGCTGAAAGCTTTTTTCTTATTTTTTCCTATTTTTATTATTATTCGTTCCTTTTTGAATTATGCTGTTTTGTCGGTAATTATTTCGCTTGGAGCCGACTGTTCTTCTCCAAGTCCGGTTTGTTCGTTAATTCGTCCGTCAATCGCCTTCCACAGGATATTATTTCTGGGAGGTCTGAAGCTCAATACTACCAGGGGCCCGTTGGTAGTATGGAGTCTGGTCCGTGTGGGGTTTGAACCAGCGACCTTTGGGTTATCGAATTGGTGCTTAACCACTGCACCGGGGCGTACTTGTCTCGAGAGTCTGCCCCTATAGCTCAGCGGTAGAGCACTCGCTTCGTAAGCGAAAGGTCGGTGGTTCGATCCCGCCTGGGGGCTCATATCATTCTCATTTGCCTTGACTGTGTGTTCTGGCTTTCTCTATTTTCCGAATGGATGTTATCTTTATCTGAGTCATTCAATGTCTGCTGTCACATTCTGTAGCGAAAGAAACAAAACTGAAATATATCATTTATGTATCTCTATGTTTCTCCCAATGTTATTATTTCTCCTTTTGTCGTTCTTCCCAAATGCTTAATACAAAAGAACCAGTAACCAGTACAAAAATATGCTGTATACAGACCAAAACTTTCGATTCAAAAGAGCCGTAATATTTGTCAAAATGACGGTAATTATTTGGCTTGGAGCCGACTGTTGTCTCCAAGTATGAATGATATTCAATTTTGATCGTTTTAACGCTTTCGAGCGGATATTTTTGGTGAAAAAGTCGGCGTACTTGTCTCGAGGGCCTGCCCCTATAGCTCAGCGGTAGAGCACTCGCTTCGTAAGCGAAAGGTCGGTGGTTCGATCCCGCCTGGGGGCTCATATCATTCTCATTTGCCTTGACTGTGTGTTCTGGCTTTCTCTATTTTCCGAATGGATGTTATCTTTATCTGAGTCATTCAATGTCTGCTGTCACATTCTGTAGCGAAAGAAACAAAACTGAAATATATCATTTATGTATCTCTATGTTTCTCCCAATGTTATTATTTCTCCTTTTGTCGTTCTTCCCAAATGCTTAATACAAAAGAACCAGTAACCAGTACAAAAATATGCTGTATACAGACCAAAACTTTCGATTCAAAAGAGCCGTAATATTTGTCAAAATGACGGTAATTATTTGGCTTGGAGCCGACTGTTGTCTCCAAGTATGAATGATATTCAATTTTGATCGTTTTAACGCTTTCGAGCGGATATTTTTGGTGAAAAAGTCGGCGTACTTGTCTCGAGAGCCTGCCCCTATAGCTCAGCGGTAGAGCACTCGCTTCGTAAGCGAAAGGTCGGTGGTTCGATCCCGCCTGGGGGCTCATATCATTCTCATTTGCCTTGACTGTGTGTTCTGGCTTTCTCTATTTTCCGAATGGATGTTATCTTTATCTGAGTCATTCAATGTCTGCTGTCACATTCTGTAGCGAAAGAAACAAAACTGAAATATATCATTTATGTATCTCTATGTTTCTCCCAATGTTATTATTTCTCCTTTTGTCGTTCTTCCCAAATGCTTAATACAAAAGAACCAGTAACCAGTACAAAAATATGCTGTATACAGACCAAAACTTTCGATTCAAAAGAGCCGTAATATTTGTCAAAATGACGGTAATTATTTGGCTTGGAGCCGACTGTTGTCTCCAAGTATGAATGATATTCAATTTTGATCGTTTTAACGCTTTCGAGCGGATATTTTTGGTGAAGAAGTCGGCGTACTTGTCTCGAGAGCCTGCCCCTATAGCTCAGCGGTAGAGCACTCGCTTCGTAAGCGAAAGGTCGGTGGTTCGATCCCGCCTGGGGGCTCATATCATTCTCATTTGCCTTGACTGTGTGTTCTGGCTTTCTCTATTTTCCGAATGGATGTTATCTTTATCTGAGTCATTCAATGTCTGCTGTCACATTCTGTAGCGAAAGAAACAAAACTGAAATATATCATTTATGTATCTCTATGTTTCTCCCAATGTTATTATTTCTCCTTTTGTCGTTCTTCCCAAATGCTTAATACAAAAGAACCAGTAACCAGTAGAAAAATATGCTGTATACAGACCAAAACTTTCGATTCAAAAGAGCCGTAATATTTGTCAAAATGACGGTAATTATTTGGCTTGGAGCCGACTGTTGTCTCCAAGTATGAATGATATTCAATTTTGATCGTTTTAACGCTTTCGAGCGGATATTTTTCGTGAAGAAGTCGGCGTACTTGTCTCGAGAGCCTGCCCCTATAGCTCAGCGGTAGAGCACTCGCTTCGTAAGCGAAAGGTCGGTGGTTCGATCCCGCCTGGGGGCTCATATCATTCTCATTTGCCTTGACTGTGTGTTCTGGCTTTCTCTATTTTCCGAATGGATGTTATCTTTATCTGAGTCATTCAATGTCTGCTGTCACATCCTGTAGCGAAAGAAACAAAACTGAAATATATCATTTATGTATCTCTATGTTTCTCCCAATGTTATTATTTCTCCTTTTGTCGTTCTTTCCGAATGCTTAATACAAAAGAACCAGTAACCAGTACAAAAATATGCTGTATACAGACCAAAACTTTCGATTCAAAAGAGCCGTAATATTTGTCAAAATGACGGTAATTATTTGGCTTGGAGCCGACTGTTGTCTCCAAGTATGAATGATATTCAATTTTGATCGTTTTAACGCTTTCGAGCGGATATTTTTGGTGAAAAAGTCGGCGTACTTGTCTCGAGAGCCTGCCCCTATAGCTCAGCGGTAGAGCACTCGCTTCGTAAGCGAAAGGTCGGTGGTTCGATCCCGCCTGGGGGCTCATATCATTCTCATTTGCCTTGACTGTGTGTTCTGGCTTTCTCTATTTTCCGAATGGATGTTATCTTTATCTGAGTCATTCAATGTCTGCTGTCACATTCTGTAGCGAAAGAAACAAAACTGAAATATATCATTTATGTATCTCTATGTTTCTCCCAATGTTATTATTTCTCCTTTTGTCGTTCTTCCCAAATGCTTAATACAAAAGAACCAGTAGCCAGTACAAAAATATGCTGTATACAGACCAAAACTTTCGATTCAAAAGAGCCGTAATATTTGTCAAAATGACGGTAATTATTTGGCTTGGAGCCGACTGTTGTCTCCAAGTATGAATGATATTCAATTTTGATCGTTTTAACGCTTTCGAGCGGATATTTTTGGTGAAGAAGTCGGCGTACTTGTCTCGAGAGCCTGCCCCTATAGCTCAGTTGAAAGTCGGCTTTGTATTTACTTTTACACAACCTATACCTTCTCGGCTATTGCTAAGTTCCTACAGAGCTACTTTTTAGCTGAAAGCTTTTTTCTTATTTT
>MIQA02005032.1:0-15173 GCA_001887855.2 Sclerospora graminicola | reverse complement strand
AGCGCTTCGATAGTAAGCGCTCGAGAATGTAACGCTTGTTCCCTGACTGTCAATCAGGGGCGGCGGGGGTTGATAATTCCCTCGGCGTTGTTGTTGCGGAGCATGGTTACCAGCTCCGCAAGCTTGAGAAGCACTGTAACGCTTTGAGCGAGGACATGTGCCACTCGATGAAAACTTATCGTTGTCATCGAGACGAGATTCGCGACATTCTGAACGCGCATGTCGTGATGCAGAAGAAGAATGATCTTCTGATGGTCGAGATTGATCGACTAAAGTCGGAGATCGATCGACAAAAGTCGGAGATGGAAACTCTCCAGACTTCCCACCATCGGTTGGAGACCGATTACAAGTCTCTCTTGGGAGACTTGAAGAAGCACGGCATTCGCCGTGGCGATGCGTCTCGTCCGAAGACGTAGACGATCGGTACGGCTTGAGCCTCCCAACGTAAAACGTTGGGTGAAGGCGCATGGCCGCGGGAATGTCTAACGTATAGGCATTCCCCTTAACACTTTGGACCTTGAAGGGTCCAATGAACTTAGGGAGCCACTTCCGTGTAGGGAAGTTGCTAATTGCATGTGTAGGCAAATTAGTTGTAGATAACATAACTAATTCACCTTTTTGAAAGGAATTTGTGTTTTTCCTTCCATTTTTATCTGCATTTTGCTTCTGCTTGTCCAAAGTGGAAGCAAGTGCATCTTTTCCATAGCGTATTACAGCTTGGCGCTGTAATACGAATTCATCTACTGCTTTATTAGCAGTAGATGGGTTGTTTTCATTGTCTGCAGCCATTGCTGCAGACACATATTCCGCATAAGCAGCTTCAGTTTCTGAAGCTGCTTGAGTTTCTTCTGTGGTAACAGTAGAAGACTCATCAGTTTCTTCGCAAGTTGCAACTGCAACTTGTGCATCGACTCGCTCGAAATTTGAGCGGGTCCCTCCCCCACTTAGATTTGGCGTACCGCCAAGTAAAGCCGGGGTTCGTGGATGCCGTAAGGCATTCACGTAAAACGGTGTGTGCTTAGTAGAAGCATGCACCGAGTTGTTTATTGCAAACTCAGTGAGTGGCAAATAATCGCTCCACTGCTCGAAGGCATGCGCGTAAGAACGCGGCATGTCTCCGAGAACGCGGTTAACGCGTTCAATCTGCCCATCCGTTTCCGGATGATCCGCAGTTGACATCTTCAACTGCGTGCCTAGTAACGAGAACATCTTCAACTGCGTGTCTAGTAACGAGAACGTTTCTTGCCAGATACGTCCTGTGAATCTCGGATCACGATCCGAGATTATGTTTTCCGGCATTCCGTGTAAACGGAATACCGTGTCAACGAATATCCGCGCCGTTTGCGCAGCGGTGACATTCGCTGACACTGCAGCAAGACGAACCATCTTGCTGAAGCGGTCTACAAAGACCACAATACCTGTCTTCCGACTGTGATCAGCCGGAAGACCAAAGATAAAGTCCATGGAAATGAACTTCCAACACTCTGTCGGAACCGGCAGAGATTGGAGGGGAGCCTGCGCAGAGTGCGCAGGCTTGATGCGCTGGCATATCTCGCAAGCGCGTACGTACTTGCGTACCCATTTATACTGGTTACGCCAGTAGAAATCGCGTGCGAGAGAAGGTATGCTTCTCTCGACCTTGATGCCCCGAAATCGGTGCATCATGGTGCTCAAACAAATTTGATGTTTGAGATCATCGTCGTTTGATACGACGATGCGACTTACATCATCTTGATCTGTGCTGTAAAGCAACAGGCCATCGTGCAATCGATAACGATGCACGCAAGCGCGAAGGAACTCTGGAAGTTCCTTGCGCTTCCGATCAGATTGATTACTAAGGTAATCAATCAGCAGACGAGTTTCCTCGTCTGTTTCGTACGCTTGACGTACCTGTCGTACGAGTGACGACGACAGAGCAGTGCAACGTATTGCGTTTGCACTGGTTGCCCCCGTTAAGGACGGTAATCGGGGCGTCGTGATAGCGCATCTGCTATCACGTTCAACTTTTCCGGTTTGTATTCAACCGTGAAGTTGTATTCGGCAAAGAATGACAGCCAACGTGCCATTCTTTGAGAGATGTGTGGTGAATTCACGGCCGTGCGTAACGACTCATGGTCCGTGTAAACCCCAAACGGTCTATCTCCTAAGAGATAGATCCGAAACTTTGCCAGTGCGTATTTCATGGCAAGGAGTTCCTTGTCATGCACCGGATTAATGCGCTCGGCTGGGCGCAGCTGACGCGATTGATAATAAATCACGCGATCACGATCATCGTGATCGCGCTGCATCAAGGCGCAGCCGATGGCGAAATCGCTCGCGTCGCAAACGACGTGAAACGGTCGCTGGTTATCGGCTATTGCCAAGACGGGAGCTTCAGTCAAGCTACGCTTGACTGCATCAAATGCATCTTGGCACTGGGTATCCCAGTGCCATTCGACATCTTTCTTATGTAATTGAGAAAGCGGTCGAATTAAACCGGCATAAATGCACGAATATTTGTGCAAGTATGTCGCCAACCCAAGGAACTTTCGAAGTTCCTTGACGTTGTTTGGCGTAGGCCATTCAACGATCACCCTGATCTTTTCTGGATCGGGGCGCACTCCTTTCTTGTCTACAAAGCAGCCAAGAACGGGTATTTCAGGTGCACCAAAGGTGCACTTCTTCAAGTTTGCATAGAGCTTGTGCGCAAGCACAAGCTCTAACACCTGACGTAGATGTTCTTTATGAACATCTACATCAGTCTTACCATGTTCAGCCTTAGTATGGATGAACACGTCGTCAAAATAGCTCGGTGCGAATTCTCGCACCGGGCGCAATAGATGCGTGACGCATCTATTGAAAGTGGCAGGGGCATTTCGAAGCCCCTGCGGCATTACAAGCCACTCTTAAAGCATACCGCTTGGGGTGCTTACAGCCGTGAGAGGGATATCCTTCTCACGCATGAGGATTTGGTAGAAACCATCCCTCAAATCGAGAGCACTGAACACGGTGCTCCCGCTCATGCCATCTATGATGACATCCTTCCGCGGTATCGGCGTCTGCGCCGGTACCGTGGCTGCGTTCAGCTTATTGAAAGCATGAACGATCCTCCACCCACCGGTGGATTTCTTTACGCAAAAGGTGGGACTGGAGTGCGGTGAGGTTGACTCCCGCACATGTCCCGCCTTGCGACGAGTTTCAAAGAACTCGTCGATTGGTTTAACTTGGTCACGCGGAAATGGCCATTGCCGCCTGACACAGTACTTCTTGCCAGGCACGAGATCAATCTCGTGCCTAGTTCCCTTATCCTTAGGGAGCTCGCAAGGTACTTCTTCCGGGAATACGTCAGCGTATTCCCAAAGTACCTCGTAGTACGGAGAAGTCGCCTTAAGCGACTCCCAGCTCTGCGCTTCAAAGCGCTGAACTTTGGTTTGGTGATTGGGAACGAGTTCGTTCCCAATGCCTTCTGATTGCAAAGTGGATATTCGTTCACGAATTTCCACAACCTCATCAGATGCGACAATGACGCAGATCTGTTCGATCTGATCATGTGGTGGAGCCGATTTCCAAATCCATGACCGAAGTCTTGGGCGGAATCCGGATACCCACTGGCCCGGACGACCAACTATCGGAGGGGGTACTCCGTCGATCCTGATCAGCATCGGAATCAGATGAATCACCACTGTGGTGACTGATCTGATCCTCCCGGTCATCTGGCCGGTCTTCATGCTCGTCAGGATCTATGTTTAACTTCATCTCACCTTGTGTACCCGTCGATCGGGGCTGATTACACTCACTTAGGTGGACTCGGTGACGAAAAGGATGATCTTGATCAGGTCGGAGGGTTTGACCTTCTCGAGACGGGGGGTGTCCTCGGGTGGAAATCTTCACCGGAGAACGGGTTGGGGTCGACACTTATTCAGTATCTAGGCACTGATCAGGAAAGTTCGTCTGATCAGGCCAGCCAATGAGAGAGAGATATAACGAAACCAAGAAAATGCGATCAATCCACGATCTTCCACAGTAATCCACAAACGTTATCTCCACAAAACCTTTACCAATATTATTAACGTGTTCCAAACACGTGCGCGTTGCGGGTGAGGTTCGATCACCTAAAACAAACCCGTCGGGGGTCTTCCGGTAAGCCAAAATGCGTCTAAGCGCGTCTTAACCGGGAAATAGATGAGCAAGAGGGGACTAATCAACCCTGTGCTCCCAATGACCGCACACGTGGCGGAGCGACTCTTTGCTTTAGGGGGAAAATCTAAACCTGTTATTATATATGCAATGTCCTATACCTGTGTACCATACCTCAACTCATGCCTGACCTTTACTTCGAACCTATTTACTTCGTCGCACGGTTGCGTAACACCCTCTTGCCCATCCTGGCTGCACCTTCAAGCTGACCTGTACCGATTCTGCCCCGATCATGACCCGACTCTTCAGAAGATCTTCAACCCATCCTGATCTTCAACAAACGACCTTGAAACCACTTGAGACCTGCTCTTCAGCACTTGTTCACTTCATATATAGTCCGACCGAACCGAGAACTTACTTGCCCTTGCATATCAACGCTGATCAGAGGCTGTTCGGCCCTGATCACGGTCGACATAGTGATCGACCAAGTGATCAGGTGGTGATCAGGCTGATCAGCCCTTGATCACCTCGGGAACGCACTGGGTCATCATCATCACGACTCAACTCGTCTCCCAAACCACACTTCCGATCTTTATACCTTGTCAGGGCAACCATACAACACCGATCAAGGCTGATCAGGCCTGATCAGGCCTGATCAGGCCTTGCCACATCATCTTCGGACCAACCAAAGGTTCACATCACTCATGCAACCTGTTAATCCACCTGCCCGATCTTCATTCATCATTTGATCTTCATTCTTCGGGCATGACAGGCCGATCAGGCTGTAACTTCGTATCATAGCCAGCTTCAACCACTATACCATTCAGAGATCGGCTGGTCACCTGCACTTGGTATGTCATGTCGACAGTCACTATTTCTTATTACATCCACGAGAACTCCACTTAGTGACTGTGACAACGATCGTGATCGTGATCTCCATCATTCTGCCAATGCCTGGGACTGGGCTTAACGACCATACTTGGCTGATTCTTCCACGTCGTAAATATCCGTTGGCCACCACCTTTTCTTCTTAATCGTGATCGACCTTTTCCCACCCATCAACCGTCATATGTTGATGGGTGTTCTATCGTCACCAATCAACGGCCATGTGTGGTCCACTTCAGTCCCAATATTTTCCGATCGCTTCACCACAGCCGCCCCTGAGACTAACTGTAGCCGCACAACGACTGCAGTTCGACTCACTCACTTTTGAACTTCCTCTCTGGTGATCACCATGGCTGACGCAAGCCAATCTCCTCTTCCTTCTTCGTCTTCTTCGGCTGCCCGCCCGATCGCTTCTTCGCCCTCCGTCTCCAGCTCGGCTACCCCTGCGATCGCCCCGATCGCGACTTCTACGCCGATCACGACCAGCCTCATCCGACCGACCACGGCTCTCGCTTCATATCGACCATCTTGGAGTCTTCCTGCTCGACCTCCGTCCGATCGCCCTCTCCGTTCCTTGGAGCAGCTCACTCGCCTGATAGATGGATCGGGCCCATTCACGTTGGGGCCCGTGGAGGCTTGTCGGCTACGATCGGAACTCCGAAGTGCCATTCCCGAGTTGGTTTCTCTGTACGATACCAACCGGGCACTTACGGCTGAGTTATCCGATCGTCGGATCGCGGCTGATACCTCGGCACGTGATTCCGCTGATCTGGCTACCCAGCTGTCGGCTCTTCAGCTAGATCATGACCGGCTTGGCAAAGATCATGACCGGCTTGACCAAGAACTGCGGGACCTGACTGATCGCTTCCAGGGTGTGACGATGGAGCGTGATCAGTTGTCGGCTGACCTCGCTGCCCTTCGACTTTCCAAGCCCTCGGATACCGTCGCCTCTTTACAGTCGCTGATCGACTCGATGGCTGTCACCATCCGTGATCAGGGTACGTTCATCTCGTTCACTCCTTTTGTAATCCGTTTTTGACTCTCCGTGTTTATTTCCAGATGAACGTATTGAGGCGATGAAGGACTCGATGGTCGAGATGGTAGATCATCTGCAACGCATCGATGATCACCGTCTCAACCGTGATCAGCTGCTGTGTGACAAGATCCGCACTGCCGAGGACGTAGAACGTCGGGAGATCGAGGCTCGCTACTCGGATGAACAGGTCCAGCTCTTGGCCAAACAACTTTCTGATTCTCGCATCGGCCGTACCGATGTACAGAAGAGGTTGTGCGAGAGTCGGAAAGTGGCTGAAGACTGCCGGCACGGACTCAATCTTGCTCGGGTTAAACTTGAAGCCCTAGAGCTTGATGATCACGCCTGGCTTCAGCATAACGCTGACCTGAAAAGTCTCGCGGTGCAAACCATGGATAGGTGGACCAAACCAGATTCAGGATCAGTCCGGACGGCCTTGCAACGGCTTCCCGGCCTGATCAGCTCGTTCACTCCATCTGGCACACCGCCGCAGTCTCCTGCGTTTGCCCCGCCTTCGCCCGCGTCCTCCGTCGCTTCCTTGCCTGTTCGTAGTGCTGATCAGCCCGTGATCAGCACTTCAAAGGCTCCCGCGTCATCTCAATCTCGTCCACCGGCGACTCCAAGACCAGCGCCTTCGGCCTCGAGTTCTGGGAAGCGTAAGCAGACCAGCTCGTCGAAGCAAAGGATGAGTCTCGCCAAGCGATCACGTCTTATGGTCGAATCGGATGACGAATCAACCGATCTGGACGAGAGGACGTTGTCTGTTCTGGCTCGATCGCGCAGCACTGATCGCCGTACGCCAGCACCAAGTTATTCCGGGGTGAATTCGCTGGCTCAGGCCGTCACTTTACTGGAGTCAGATGACGACGATGACGATGATTTCGAGGAGGAACCACCGGCTCAAGCTGATCCTGACATTCCTCCGACGACCACTGGGGCAGTGATCGCTCCGCCACCCAATTTTACGGGCGTCTTCATTCCTGCAGATCGATCGTCGATCAAAGAAAACGACTACAGCTACGATCCGAACCAACCGTTCATGGATCTGTATGTCGTTATGCAGGGGAAGCCGACTCCCGCTCACATGGCCACACGGAAACCTTGGAGTGGTGATCAGGTCTGGGATCTGACGCCTCGGGTTCTCGAAGTGCGGCAGAAAAGCGTCCCTCGCTTGTGGTCCCGCCCGCCAGGCTGGATCTTCCCGATCAGATCGCCGGCACCCAAGGACAAGCAGTGGCAACCAAGGTTGCTGACCAGAAGTGCTATCGAACTTATGATCGATTCGGCACCCTGGGATGCCCTCCTGACACCCATGCCCGGGCTGACGTTCCCTGATCGCCCTTGGTTTGTCGAGCTACAGGGGCGCTTGGCTTTATATTACCAAGAGCACGTGCAAGCGATATGGGAGGCGACTCACCATTTCCCGATCACGACGGCGATGCGCAAGGACGCGTGGATCGAGCATTACCATCATGCTCGCAAGCGTCGTCGCACCAAAGCCGGAGCTGCTTGGGCCACGATCTGCGACTATGTCGTCGACGGAATTCGGCACGGCGAGTGTGATCTGGACGTTTTCCTGTTCCCTGGCGTCTTGCATTTAACTGTTCGTCGAGCGGGATCGCGAGGACTCAAGGCTGACGGCGGGGATTGGTATCCCGGTTATGGGCACATAACTCCAGTCGCCACACTGCGTGATTGCTTGCTCTGGACCGATCAGCATGAGCCTTGGCGAAACCAGTTCCGATCGAGTCCCATGGATCTTCCAGGGTACAAGATCTCTCGCCTGCGTACTAAATATGGTCCATGATCGTCGTGATAACCAACTTTTATTCCATTCTCCATAATCACTTAATATATCACGACATTTCTTGATGATCTTCTCGTTCCACTTTCGTAAATCTTGTACATGTCTCACTATCACTTCCATCTTGTAGGTCGATCACTCTCATGCGTACAGGTATAATTCTTGAGTAATATATGTATGTATATGCATCCGTTTCTTCCGAACCAGTCCAACCGCCCTGATCTCCACTTGCCCGATCATCGTATTTGCTGATCAGTCACAATGTGTCAACCCAGGCTATTGGGATTCCTGGTTACCCTCTTCGTGGGTTTGCATCACTTCAAATCGATTCCTTCTCACCCGATCACGTTCGAATTCCCTCAGTAACGCTCCACAGTTCAGATCACGCTCATCTATCCATTCGGGATCGTCATAACCCTTCCAACGAACCAAATATTCACGGTGGGTTCGGCCAAAACGGGTCTTCTTGCCTGATCGGGTATCCAAAACTTTCTCCACCTCGAATTCGTTCGGGTCTAACGTTCTTTCCCAACTATCTTCGGGTAAGAGAGCCTCGTCAAAATCAAACCTTGCCTGATCGTCACATGACAACCTAGTTTTAGGCCGATCAGGGTATTCTCGGACCAGTTTTAACTTCGACAAGTGAACAATCGGGAAAATTCCATAATCAGTACCCGCGGTAATCAGCCGAGCGGCATGATCACCGATTAGTTCGGCTACACGGAACGGTCCATGCCACAAATGTGCTAACTTCTTGGCATATCCTTCTTTCACACGATCCAAGTAAAGCCAAACTCTTGATCCTGGCTCGATATTGTGCGAATCGGCCTGATCATTGTTCCGATCAGCTCTTTCTTGGATAGCCCTTCGTAATCGTTCGTTGACTTGCTCCCGCGCATGTTGGTAGTGACGTTGGAGTCCCATACGCCATCGACGAGCTTCGCGATCTCGACCTCGTGTGCAACCAACAGGGATCACCGACTCGATGGTAGATCGGGGGTCCCAACCATATGCCAGATAGAATGGGGTATCTCCCCTGATCCGATCAAACGAGGAATTCAATGCAAACACCAGTCTCTCTGCGTATTCATCTCAATCTTGTTGCGCGGAGTCTGCGACATACATCTTGATAGCTCTGGTCAACGTTTGTACCATCCGTTCGGCTTTACCATTCGCCTGTGGACGGTACGCCATGGTCGCGCTCTGTTTCTGGCCAAGCATCTGATTAAAAGATCGGAACATTTCGGCCATAAAACCTGGTTCACGATCATGCCTGATCACTTCACTGGCTCCAAACCGTCGGTACACACATTCTTCGTAACTGCAAGCGACTTGTTGGGCCGTTCGTGTAGATCCCGCTTTCGCGATCACCAATCCCGTGAACAGATCAGTCCAGATCAGCAACTCGGTATTGCCCTTGAACGATTTTGGGAGGGACGGTATGTGATCCATCGCGATCACTTGGAAAGGGTAGGTCGCCTGGATATTTCCAGGTGATCTTCCCCGGATATTTGGCATACCTTTTCCAGTTTCGCAATCCGTACATGTTCCAACAAACTTTTGTATACTTCGATATAATCCTCTCCAATGAAAATGTTTACGGATCCTGTGGTACGTTCGTCCTACGCCTTGGTGGCCACCCTCCAAACTAACATGATAATGGTGTAAGATATCAGCTTGTAAGGTCTCCGGGGTCACGAGTCTGGCCGATCGGTCCAGATCCGCATCGGCCTGATCAGCTGATACATAATAAAACAATAGATCATTTTCGTCGATCTCGTAGTTAGACGCGATCTTGGCACAATCTTTTGCCTCACTCTGGCTCAGCTTCTCCAGATCACCCTTTAGAAACGCCTTCACATCACCGATCCATTTTTCCTCGTCTTGAGCCTTGAGAATTCTTTCGATCCGCATCTCTTGTACTATTTCCTCTGTCAGGCTTCCGCGAGAGGGTGATCTGTTGGGTGGTGATCTGGTTCGTGATCTCGTCGTGATCAAGATCTGGGCTGCTTCCTTTTCATTTTCCACACGGATCAGCTCCGGCAGCCTATTGATCTCCACCAGTTCTTCCAACAGCGCTTGATCAGTGATTATCGATCCGGCCTGATCACGCATAGCTATAGTTGCTAAGTGATCTGCACTCCGATTCCAATCACGTTTCACATGCAAAAGATCATGTCTTGGCCACCCACGTAAAGCTTTCATGACGCGATCATTCAATAGTTTCAACCGCGGTGCTTTACAGTCGATCTCTCCAGTGATCTGCCGAATCACCAGGTTTGAATCTCCGCATATAATTATTCTTCCAATCTTTTGCTCTCGCAGGAGGTCCAAACCTAGTAGCAGACCACGGTATTCAGCCTCATTGACCGTGATACCTGGAGTATAATCTGAACCGGCTGATATAACAGTCCATTCTGGCAGTTTCCATAGCAACGCGCTATACGCCCCTACACCTTTCTTCACACTCGCTGATCCGTCGAAGCTTACAACGATCAGATCTTCTTCTGAGCCGACGATCGGTGGGGGTATAGTGATTGATTCACGTGGTTGCTTCGAGGAGCGACCTCGATCAGGGCTTCATCGACTTCTGATCGGGGCGTGATGCTGGCTGCCAGCGTCCCAAGAATTTCTTCTTTCGCCCTTGGTGCACTTAATGATCTCCAAAGTCCACTGAGATAACACCGCTGCCCATCGCCCCAGTCTTCCGTCTAAACCATTCGCGGATAGTAACCACGCCAGACTAGATCGTTTGGATAATACTTTAATTGATCTAGTTACCAGCATAGAATAGCAAACATCCAACACACGTAACAACGCTAGCACTTCCTTATCCACAATGCCATAGTTAACTTCATTCGGTTTCAATGTTCGGCTTGTGAACGTCACCGGGCAATAAACTCCATCGTGATCTTGGACCAATGCGGCCGATATTGCCCATTTACTAGCATATAAGATCACCACGGGAATCTTCTCCGGATCGAAGTGTTTCAGTATCGGCGTCGAGATCATCTTCGCCTTTAACATACTGAAGGCTACCATAGCGCGATTCATGTGATCTTCTGACCCTGGCACAGTTCGATCGGTTAGTGATCCAATCTCGAGATCCGTTTCAGTAGCTTTAACCTCGTGATCAGTTTCGATTGGTGATCCTCCCATCCGATCACGTTCTCTCAGGCCATGATAATCGACTTCCTTCAATTCATAAAGTATAGCGGCGTAGATCGAGAAGTCCTCGATAAATCTGCTATAATAATTCAGTGATCCGAGGAATGATTGCATGGCCTTCAACGATCGGGGAAACGGTAAGTTGCTGAGAGCGGCTAGATCTTTCGGATTTGCTTCCAACCCTTGGATCGATACGTTATGACCGAGGTAAGCGACCTTGGGCTGACCCCAGAAACTTTTGCCCACACTGATCGACAAATTCCAACGCTCGCAGGTATCTAAGAGTCGTTCGACCTTATCGCATAGCATATCCCAGGATGTTGCCGTGACCAAGATATCGTCTATATATGATCGCCTTCCCAACCCTGATCGGCCCTGATCTTGGTCTGGCTTACCTTCCGTAAACACATCATGTAGATCAGTGGCTTCCCGATCAGCACTGATCTGGAAATACCCATAGAGAGCATTGTCGATCAGCCTTTGGTAGATCTGTGGGGCGTTCTTTAATCCAAACGGCATCCGATTCCATTCAAAAAGTCCAAAAGGTGTAACGAAAGCCGAGATCTCTCGAGCGCGATCGGTCATCGAAACCACCCAGAAACCACTAGCCATATCCAACGAACAGAACCATAAAACTTTATCCAGATCTTCTAACAAGTCATTGATCAGGGGCATCGGGTAGACCATCAACTTCGTGAGGCGATTTACCATTCTGTAGTCGATGCACAATCGGATATCAACCCCATTCTTCTTAATCACGATCACAATCGGTGACGCCCACTGCGATGTTGATGGTCGGATGATCTTTGTACTCAGCAAACCCTTGATCAAATCGGATAACTTTTCCCGGTATTGAGGTGCAACTTTACGACAACGCTGAGCGATCGGCCTCGCGTTTCCCACGTCTATATCACAAACAGCTCCGAATGCAGCTGGGGGTAGGGCGTTACCTTTCCCCATCAGTAAGTGACGCCTCTTCCAGATGATCTTCTTTAGCTGATCGATCTGTTCGGGCGTATTCACCTCGGGATTACCGACCTGTAAATCTTCCATGGTGACTTCTGGCATATTTGGCGATACTTCCGGTAACACAGCCATCTGCTTCTCGATACCTTCAATATACTGATCGCCACCTTCGTGTATACACACTTGCTCGTCCACCTGATCTACCTTTTTCTGATCGGCATCATCTTGGATCGCCCCTTGTACGTCACTCGACTGATGGTTTACTTTGGATTCACCCTCCTCTGTAATGACTTCAGCTGGTTCATCCTCCTTTTCTTCCTCATGATCGTGCTTGGACTCTTCACTGTCCTTTCCGCTAACTGGGTCCGCTGTTTTCGGTGAGCCGGGCCTAATTATACTCAATATCTGTGGACCTTCTTTGGCCCGGCCTTCCCCTGTCGCTTCGATCGATGGCCTCCTGATCAGCAGCTTGGTCGGCGTAGAATACTCCGGCTTCTCGACCATAGGTGAGGTGTCTTCATCCACTAAGTCTTCGTCACTGATCACGTCCGTGGTGGCTTGATAAGCCAGATTCTGCCATTCAATGTATCTTCGTGATCCCACTGAAACATATCCGATCTGTCGGGGCACTTTCCCCTCAGGTAACCACATCCCTAAGATCATGTCTTCGTGGATGATCAGCGGCTGATCGGATATATTTGTGACTCTGATGTAGCTTGATCGGCCAATACCTTTAACGAACGTTGGTACCCAACGTTCGCCACGGGTCAGCCACAATTTCTGTTGCCGATCACTCGACCGAATCATGACATCGACTGATCGGGACACCCCAATGTTCTCGTACCGACCCATCTTTAACATCCGTACATGAGTACCATACAAAGGTCGTCGGCCAGATAACTGAATCTGCACTTCATCCGGCAGAGTCAGGGTTCCATGAGATAGGTCAAGTCGTATACCAGCTGGTACCATAAAATCCATCCCCAATATCGCATCCTGACCGGCTAGCCGTCCAACCCAAGCATTAAAATAGTAGACCAGGGATCCTGCCAGGGTGATCTTCACACGTGATCGTCCTTCCGTCATATATGAACTCTCGCCAATCCCAACACATTCTTGCCTCTGGGTACTGTCTATACGAAATCCCACCTTACGAGCAAAGGCGGAGTCGATGATCGAGACTTCCGCCCCAGAGTCAAATAAAATAGTGGCTTTCTCATTGTTGACCTTTCCATTAGCTTTAGCCTGTTTAAACCACTTGTCGGGAGAGTGATACTTCCAGTATCCACGGGATTCACCGGGCAGTAGGTCCAACTCCATGATCACGTCCGATCGGGAATATTCATCCACTCTGAGACTGTAGATCGGACATCGATCGATGCAATTTGAATTAGAACATGTATTGTCGGTTATCTTCTTTTCCTCAAACTTATCTCCGCTACCGACATATGCATAAATGCAGAACATAGATCGCTCGGCTCGAAACAGATTCCAACCTGGCGAGCGATCTAGTTTAACATCTTCTCAACATCTGGTGGGAGCATACCAGCATGTTTAGTCGGCACATACCACTTGCGCATCAAATTAAAGAATTCTTCGATAGGGCAGGCGCCGGCGTCATGAAGCTTCCCACAGGTCTTGCACACGAAAAAACAGTGATCAGAAGGGTAACCTTTACGATCACATTTTCCACACGTAATTCTTTTCCAACAATCACGATCTCCATGTTTGGTCGACCCACAATGCACACATTTCTTACGAGATCGGTCCTGATCAGGTTGAATACCACCAGGTTTCCGTCCGTCCACGCCATTAGTCGATGATCTCGGGCGATACATTGGTTCCGTCGTAAATACGTGACGGTACTGTTCCTCGTCCGAACTCAGACTCGACTGGCCACTTTCTTCTTCAGAACTTGAACTGTCTGACTCCTTCGCGATCATTCGAATCGCTCTGGCTGGTCGGGCTGCCGGTATCTTGCCCTGATCAGGGTGTGGCTTTGACCGGTACCGGTTCGATCCTACCTCGACCTTGGGCTGTCGACTCTTGGCCCGTTGCAACGTCCTTAGAGTCAGTTCCAGTTGTTCTGAGTCCTTTATACGGAGAAGGGTTAGCTGATCAGCCAGATCGCGATTGTCCAGAGTTCCAATGAAGTGTTCGACATGTTCACGGGCTATGTCCGGGTGTCGTGGGTCCTTGATCGGCATTTTCGCACGTAGACCAGCAACATTCAACCGATGTAAGTACTCGATCGGCGTCTCGTCGGATCTTTTCTTCATGTGGTAGTACTGCCTAGCGACAGACACCCCCGAATTGCAATATTGTTCTTCAAACTCTTCACACAAACGAGGCCACTTCAGACGCACTTCCCGACTTAGCTGTTTAAGCCAGTTCTTGGCCGGACCTTTCATTAGATCAGCGAAGATCAGGCATCTTTCAGCTTCCGGGGTCTTGTCCCTCAGAAAAGCTGACTTAGTCCGGCTTAACCAACCTCTGGCCTGATCGTCATCCATATCTTTGCCAGTGAAATCTTTCAATTCCGAGATCGCAGACATTCGTACTCGGGTGATCGTTCTTGATTCACTGTCAAATGCCTGCGCGGAGGCCATATTCGCTCTACGAGGCATCTCAATGTCCAGATCATCTGGATCGAAATGTTGGCTGATCTCGCCCTCTGACTCCATGTCCACATCACTCCGTGGGGGTGATCGGTGAAATCGGTCCTGGTGATCGGCCTGGCATATCGAACGGACGATTCCGGCTGATCGGACTGATTCCATCTCCACATCCACGGGTCTTTTGACCGCTTTCTCGGCGGACTGATTCATATTCGGTGCCGATCGCCATGGTTGTCCTTGTCCAGGTGTATACTGAGGCAATCCACATTGATCACCCGCAAATCGGTTCATCATTGTCGCGAACATGGCTTTTAATTGCTCTGGGACCTCCGGCATGTTGGTATGACCAGTGTTGGAGGTCGGACTCGCCTGTGGCACTTCCTGAGCGTCTTCGAAACTATCGTCCGATCCGACTCTACCAGGTTCAGGCTTTCTCTTCCTGTTCTGCGACTCGGTCTTGGGGTCGATCTGCTGGATCCCTTTCGGGCCTAACGTCATACGTGTGATCCCAACCGAGGAGTCGGTGGATGCCGCTCCAGATTGTGATGACGATTGGTAGATCGACTCGATATCCATAGGATAC
>MIQA02005031.1:0-43693 GCA_001887855.2 Sclerospora graminicola | reverse complement strand
ACACCGTCTTGAAGTTTCGGGTCTTTTCGCGGGACATTGTAGCCGTGTGTCTTCATCCACGCATGGATAGCGCCCTCAGCCTTTTTAACGGAATCGTAGGTAGAAGCGTTGGTGGTCCCTTTGTCCCCGTATTATATTGACTAGCACAGGGTACCATATATGGGGTACAGAAACCACAGATATTTATACGTGTGTCCAAAATGTTCTGTCTATGTGCACCCCATCTGTATGCGGGGTGCTGATTATGCGAGGTCCGGAGTTCCTTCAACAACCAAGGGTTGTTTACCACTCAGTGCGACATGAGAAGGTCGTCTATAAAACTAAGGCACTGGTTGCTGTTACCGACTGGGGCCCCTCTTTTGGACACGAGAAAGTGCATTTGCTACCGATTGGACCGAATCGGTAGCCATTATTCGGTAAATGTACAAACTTGCATAAAACGCGACTATACGTATAGCTGGATACTGACTTGGCAGGGCCTCTTCAAACCAACCACGTGTCAATCCATTCGATGCATATAATTTGAAATTTTTGAATTTAAGCGAAACAGTTGCCAGAATCTCCTAAGTCATTTTCTTCTCATACTAAAATCAAGCTAAAAATTACTGTCTTGCCTCAAGGCAGAGAGAGGGCTTCTGTCGCCAATATTGCATGCAGTTAAACAGTTTCCAAATTCTCTAAGTCATTTTTTTCTTATACTCAAAGCAAGTTTAAAATTGCTATGTTGACTCAAGGCAATCACTTTTTCAGGCCCATCGGGAGTTGCACAACGTTTGCCATACGAATCAGCTGGAGTGCAACTACCAACGTTAGCTGAAGGTTGCAACACTTCCGCATTAACTCTTGGTTTAGCGGAAGCATCCTCCTCTTGTTGAGGAATCGACAATGCCGACCCTTTCTTTCCTACGCTATTAAATTCGATCTATTTCACACTCTCGGGTGTCTCACCCCTTTCCTTCGTAACTAATGCTGCTTCTCGCTCGCCCACCAGTTGCCGCTAGAGAGATTCTTTATATTCTACAAGTATCTCGCGAATGGACCTAAGGATGATGAGACTGCTGTTCTTTCTGTCGCAGTCCGACGCCATCATCGCGGCATTTAAGTGCTCTGTGCTCCGTGCTCGCTCCCCAATATGCGGCGTTGCTGCATCAGATGACACCTCGAGGAGGATTTTGTGCGAGCACAATAAATTCGGGGACTCTATTCCCTTTGTCTTCCACACTCTCGTCGATGGCGTCGCCGCGTCCCCTTCGTTCGCATTCTTATGCCAACCTAGACGACGTGACCTTCACGCATCTCAATTGGCGCCTCACGATCGACTTCCTGGCGCAGGAGCTCAGGGAATACGCCGAGTACTCATTCCATCACGCGGCCACGTCGTCCAAAGCTTCGGTTGTTGTCTTGGATACGCATCATCTTACAGTTACGAAAGCGTATGCGGATGACCACGAGACGACCTTCACTCTCTCTGAGCTTGCTAACCCGGATTTTTGGCCGTACGCTCGTCGTGACCGTGCCAAGTCACGCGACCAATATCCGGGTCGATTATGCCACGTCGGCAGCATCGAGTGGCCTCCAATGGCTCACAAAAGAGCTTACAGCGGGGCAAATGCATCCATATCTCTTTACTCAATGTCAAGCAATCCATGAGCGGACAATTGTCCCATGTCCCGACACCCCAGCGTGTAAATTCACCCATTCAGCGACTGTGACGGTACCCGACTGGTGTACGTGTTTAATGAGTGCAATTTCGACCCCGAAGGCCGCAAGCACCATAATCGCGTCGACCAGACGTATCAAGTCTCGTTCCACCAGTCGGCCATCCTATTTGTTAGCGCTCGTCGCGGGGAAACTCGAGAGTGTTGATCTCGGGCCGCGTACGCACGTCTGGGCCGAACCCGCTGTTGTAACAAATGCCGCCCACGAATTTGCCCAAACAGAAGCGTTTTTGCACCATGCCGAGACCATTACAGGCCAAGAATATGTCTGGCACCGCTATGATCTCGTGTGTCTCCCGACCTCGTTCCCGTATGGTGGGATGGAGAACCCGTGCTTGACGTTTGTGACACCCACGTTGTTCGCAGGTGATCGGTCGCTGGCTGATGTCGTCGCGCACGAGATTGCGCATTCGGGACAGGTAATCTCGTGACGAATCGCTCGTGGACAGAATTTTGGCTCAATGAAGGCTGGACCATGTGGCTCGGGCGCAAGATTCAGACGCGGATTGCGCAATATCCGAAAGCGTATGATTTGAAAGCGGTCACATGGGGCTTCGGGATCTTGTCGAAGGCGTGGAAGAATTTGGCCTTTATATATGTAAATAAACAAAGACAATAGAAGTTGATTCGCACCTGAAGTTGTAAAAAAATCAAAGAGTAAACATATTAGAAGCACATCAATAAAGTGGATAACAATAAAAATAAAAACAATACGAGTTTTTTCGCACCTGACATGATAAAACAAACATTAATATATTAGAAACACATTAATAAAGTCAAACCCAACTCAAATAACGACAATAGGAGTTTTTTACACCTGACATGGTAATCCCACCACACAGTATAAATTTAGATAATAAAGGGAATAACAATAAAACTGAAAGACAATAACGACGGATCAATCTTCGGCCACTGACATGAATCAAGTAAGGATTAGAAAGAACACAATAGTGTAATAAAATAAAACAATAGGAGTTTTTTTCGCGCCTGACATGATAAAACAAACATAATATATTTAGAAACATCATTAATAAAGTCAAAAACAACTTTCAAATCAACTACAAAAGGAGTTCTTTTAACCTGTATATGGTAAAACAAACAGTAAAATATTAGAAACACGATCAATAAGGGAAAACAAATAAAACTAAAGACAATATGGAGTTTTTTTGCACCTGAACAATGATAAAACAAACAGTAAAGATATTAGAAAAGACATCAAATCATTAAAAAATAAAGTCATATGTGAGTTTTGTTCGTACCTGACAATAAAAACAATACCGTAAATATGTTAAAAAAGACCTCAATTAAGTCAATAACAAATCAATAAACGTCAATAAGTTTTTTTTCCCACTGACATGGTAAACAAACAGTAACGATTTAGAAAAGACATCAATATCAATAAAAAAAAAGTCAATGGGAGTTTGTTCGCACCTGACAATATAAAACAAACCGTAAATATGTTAGAAAAACATCAATAAAGTCAATATCAATATAAACAAAGACAGTAGAAGTTTGTTCGCACCTGACATGATAAAACAAACAGTAAAGACATCAATAAAGTCAATAACAATTCAAATAAAGTCAATAGGAGTTTTTTCCCACCTGACATGGTACACAAACAGTAAAGATATTAGAAGACATCAATATCATTAAAAATAAAGTCAATGGGAGTTTGTTCGCACCTGACAATGTAAAACAAACAGTAAATATGTTAGAAATACATCAATAAAGTCAATATCACTAAAAATAAAGACAGTCGAAGTTTGATCGCACCTAGAAGTGGTAAAACAAATACATCAGATATGAGTATGAACATCAATAAAAGTAATTATGCTATCCTTCGCACCTGATACGATCGCGCTTCATATACAGTCATATATTCGTTTACTTCTTCCCAACTTGTAAATTCTCTTTCTTCCAGCGGAGGTCTAACTGCTGCTTGCTTTTCTCTGTCGTCATTTTTCTGCTCCGTCTTGCGGCTCCGTGGGCGGCTCTGACCACTGCCCCCCCCTTGTCGTCATCAAAGCTGCTTCCACTCGAACCACTACGGCCCCTGTGGTCGTCCTCAAAGCTGCTGTCCCCCGCCGCCAGACGTCTTCTTGGGGGAGGGTTTCCGGGTACGTTTACGTGCCATTTTTCGCGCCGAAAATCTTTTTTGTTTTTGTTTTCTCTAAATTTTAAATGTGTGGTGGACGTATACTATACACCGTGCCGTTCGCCGGTTAGAAGGCTGCGTAGAATCAGGCGATTGGAGAACATTCCTCGAACATTCTTTTTTTCGTCCAATTGCAATCGGTGACTGTAACCACTCTCTAAAACTAAACTACAATGTACATTCAGGCCTCTTAAAAGTAGGTAGTGTGTCGAGAAAAAGTGCAGAATGCCTAACCCAAATATTTCAGAATGCCTATTTTGACAAGGAAGATTTTTAGCCAAAAACGCCACAAGTACTACACCTTTTACCGGTCGTTCTTCCCAATTGTTTAATTCAAAACGCCCACCCAAAGACGGGACATGTATAAAAAGTGTATACCCATACGTATAGCTCTAGAACAGGATGTTTCAAAACGATCCGATTTTTTTTCAAAATGATCAATGTCGCATATTTGCGACGAATACCGGTAGAATCACATATTGCTCCAGCCTAGTTCCTACACTAAGTAATAGAGACCGTCAAACAATTTAAACACTTTGTCGGAGTTTCCCTGATCGACATCAGCGGATCCTGCAAGGAAAGCAGCATGAAATTTGAGCTACTGAAATGCCCGTCCCGTGGTTTTGAATCTCGTGTCAGGGGAACGTACCGAAACTGGACGCTATTTCCCTCGAGAACACGGACAATTTACCCTCGACGTCACAAGCCACCGCCCGACATGCCAATCTTTGCTTCTTGTGCACGCTATGGGCGTTCTGGACGTCGTATTACTGTGCAACGTCGCGCTCGACGGTCCGCAGTGCTTGGCCTCGACATTTCAATGTCTTGATCGTCTTACGTTAACTGTCGGGGTCCAATTGTCGATCTTTGTGTTAATGTCCGTGAAACTGCACTGCTTTGACGAGTTCGAAAGGCATTCACGAGTTTCATTTGATTTCGCCCTTCAAGATTCAACCACAGCCACAAACGAGCACCCGCTTTGGCTTGAAGAAGTGGCACTTCATTCGACAGGAGTAGTCCGTGCTCCGTGGGCCGTGTGTTGGACGAAGACTTTGTCGTAGGGACTCCAGTGCTTCGTCATCGTCATGTCGGGGAAAATGGTCTCCTTACCGAGCATCGAGCATATTTTTGAGGCAAACCTACAGCCCAGCATAATGTTGGCGTCAAGGATGGTGTCTTGGCATTAGTATGGGATCGAGGTCGCGACAGTGTGCTCGCGGTTTCGACCAGTGGCTCGCTTTATGTGTTAGAAGAGCAGTTTAGCACGACGTGGCCAGGAGCAATGTATCCCGCAGGGTTTCGACTCATTACTGACAATGAAAAGTACTTGGAAGTGTTTGATCAGGATGAAGACGAGAGCAAACGCGAGAAACAACAACGAACTCAAGCCGCGTGTAGTACAGCTTAGCTACAACAAAGTGTCTTTGTAGCGAGCGGAGCTAACCTGTCCAGAGATAAAATGAAAATATCCGTGCAGAGCTGCTAGAAAAATATCACAACGGAAGCGAGGGGTAATTCGTACCCTGCCGCTTGGGCTGTATCAGCACCTGGGGCCGCTTTCCAGCGATCACATCGTGCGTATCTGACGACCATCTAAGTTGTCAAGCCCAAGTGGGTCAATGTGCTTGTGGATTGCTGATTTATGTATCACGTTTAGTATTTAGTTTGTATAGTCGGCAGGCTAAAATTGTTGTATCATTAGAAAAACGGCCCTATTCTTTCTAATATATTTTTTTCATGTAGTTCACTGATCTTCACTCCATATTACTCACATCCTCCACCACAATGTACCGTCATCGTGAATCACTCCACAAACTCGGACGCATCTTTAAACCCGATTGTTTGCTGGTCGATGTACCTATCTGACGCATGGGTAGCCTCCCGATGGATAAAGTGCTGCTGCATTGAACACGTCGTTTGCATCAGAATACGGTAATGAGAACATAACTGACAACACAAGCATCAACACGAGCTTCAGCATGCATATCTGCATGGTAATCTCTACTGAGTGCCGACCAAAAGATGAAACAAAACATGCCGTCCTTCGCGGTTCCAACATGGTACTTACTTCGTTGGTTTATCTTGAAATTTGAATGTGGAAAGAGTACCCAATTTGATTTTTGCCAGATCCCCATACAATGTTGGACGCATGCCTAGTATGGGTTTGCCAGATTACCTATTTTCCATAAATTAGGTAGATAGCTACTTTTTAAATTATTAAATTAGGTAGATAGGTACACCTTTTCCAGTCTTATTTTGGCAAGAACAAATTAAGAACGGCAAGAACAAAAGCAAATTCGGCAAGAATTCGTCATTTCCTCTATAAACAAGTAGCTGTCGAAAATAATTAAATCTAGGAACCTTTTACACACAGAACAATACTACGTTTGTACTCACTCTTACGCACAAATATAAAATATTCAGAGGAATGTTAGGCCGCAGTAGGCAACCTGGCAGTTTTGCCGAATTCAAATTTGTTCTCGCCGAATTTGCTTGTTCTTGCCGTTCTTAATTTGTTCTTTGCCGAACTAGGACTGGAAAAGGTGTAGTTCTACCTACTTTTAAGAGGCCTGTGTATGTAGCACAGCAACGGTGGAGCGCACGCAGTATACACACGAGATGGAAGAATACTGAGCAAACGACATTCACTGGCATGGTGGTCAGCGCCAAAAATTACCGCTGCTCGATCAATACCACTACCTTTCCATTGTACACAAGAATGAAAAGAGACCTTGTCTAGGAATAACGATCTTGTTCCCAGACAAGGTCTTCTGGTCTTGTCACAGGACGAGATCCAATTCCACTCGGGATGTGTAAAACGTATTTTAGCAGTTTATGGCCGGGAATCGGGTACCTTAGCTTTTTGATCACAACTTTTCACCAACAGGACATTTTGACCCGCTGTTTTCACCACTTAAATTCTATTTTGACCAACTGTAATATGCGATAGCGCTGTCCTTATCCAATCACAATTGAGGTCACACGGATAGAGGAAAGCGGACATTTAAATTCGTACTTATAGAGATTATGGCCAATTTTTTAAGCTGCAATGGGGAAGAGAATGTTCAGGTACACACATAATTTCGAATCGGCACGGGCACGGTATTGACGGCCATAATCTGCTGCGACAAAAATCTGACCAATCATTCAACAGTTATCTGAAATTATGACACCTAATTGGTTAGTCGGCTTATCACCGGTATAATCTGGTGTCGGCCTTAAACTGCTGAATCACGTTATTTTTCTTTCTTTCCCGTAAATGAAAGTTGTAACTGGGCCTTATCCATCATAACAGAATAAAGATTTCGATATCGTTAGGGCCGCATTCTCTTCAATTACATCACGTTCACTAATGCTCGGCAATATCGGTGCAAAGTCACACAATGTTGGTTTATGCTTGAGCGATTGAGATTCTTGAGTGTAGTCTTCGACGTGAAAGGAAATGATCGAAAACATCCTGAGCCAAAGTGAGCATGGCGGGAAGGCCTTAAGCAGTCAAGAGTATCTGATCTTCTACGTGCTCGCAATCGTTCACGGGTCCAGGCTGTGTTCAAAGCCATTACTGAGCTGCAACACAAGAAGCCTGAGTCGAAGATGGACATCGAGTCGAGGGTCGCTTGTTTTTTTCTCCAATCATTGGCCACAGTTCAATTGACGACGTCCCTATTGAGCTTGCGCTAGAAAGGGCTCGACCTCGACTCTACACTCGACTCTACATGATTCCATATTCCTCGGTTGACATGCGAAGGACGAGTGGCAGTAAAAATATTAGCCTAGCTATACCTGTTGTTCCAACAGGGGCTGCAGAATTTTGGTTTGCCATTTTTCTGTGTAAATAGACTCAAAGATTAATTGGTGGATAATTTGCGGCAAATTAGTCCTTGAAGTTGCTGTAATTCATTACCGTTTTTTGGTACATGCACCGGTACCGTTGTAAGGCTACAGTATGATACTTACCTAAATTAGTGGTGTTCAATCGTAATGAACCTCGCTGATTGACGGCCTAAACTGTGTCCCATCTCCTTTTACTTTTATCCAATCAGCAGAGCTCATAATTTGTGCCGACCGAACACCCTGATGGTTCAAAATCTTGACCGCTCAGAACTGAAATGCCGCAAGCAAGCAACAGCCAGCTCGCCCTCGTAACCATTGACAGGATTCTACAGTTCCTCGCAGTCAACGACAAGGAAATCACTTAGGATTTGTATGGAACAGGACTAAGGAGCAGACTCAGACGACAACACCATTCGCGACACTTCAACCGAAGTTCATGATGACAGGAATGCGAATGGCAGTAAGTGCCACGAGCGGATGAATGATTTGGCAGAAGACCAAGGAAGGAGAAATCCGGTCGTGCCAGCGAGTACTACGGTAAAGGGAAATGTAAGCGAGCGAGTGAGCGAGCATGCAAGGAAACTAGAGGGGGTGAAGGTTTTCAAGGGACAAGATGGGCGCATTATCATCAACTATCTACGAGCAGTTAATCTAGATCCTGTGTCACCAACCTCCTTGGTTGAAAGTATTGTAGCTAATAGTTAAGACTAAATAAACTACGTTATAACAATACTTTTACTTTAACGTGAAAACAAACAAGTGAGACACATGTTGACGGCCGACGCGGTAGTCCTCAGACTTGGTTAAAATGATATTATACTCTTAGCAGGTCCCGCTTCAAGTAGGATTTTCCCATACGTACTCGAAAATTAGCCGGTGGATCACGGTAATTATTTTGGCGTCACCGCGAGTAGAGATTGGCGAGGTCGTAGGCACCCCACCGCCGATTACTATATATAAAGTGCCTCAAAACCTGTCGGAATTAAACCGGGCCAGGTAACTTGGAAGGAACACGGCCAGATTCCGAGGAGACAGTCACATTGCAACAAGCATAAACCGGCATTTTCTGGAAGGTATCATTCCACCCTGATGAGGCTCTGACTGAGAGTCACGAGCATTCACAACTGTTTGTATTATGCCATCTGCATCCAGCCATCCGCAGTATGGGCTGACCCCATGAGGAATGCACGTCGGAGTGGAAGATACTCAGTAATATGAAGAAGTAATACCAAGTATTTCCTCTGTTTGGACGGAGAATGTGCACTACTGAAATTGGTGCCATTTTCCAACCTCTATCGTCTAACGCGAATGTTGGTGTAGCGGAGACACGCGATATTATCGTCGTATTTTTTCTATTCGGAGGTTTTCTGAGACAAAATTGAGCTTTTTATAGTCTTCATTTTTGTTCCCGTCAAAAACATTTCTTAATCTCAGGCGTTTTGGCCATAGTAAAAAAAACGACTTTGTCTGCCCTATGTGCTCCATTATACCGTTCTGTCCAAAGATGTCCAAGGGCGTGCGAACTGGCGTTTTCATTTTCTGAGCATAGATTCTCACTTGCAAAGTTTTCAGCCAATGAGAATCATCCCTAAGGAATGATGGTCATTTTTATCTCAGCAAATCCTCCGAATTACTTTGGCCGTATATACGAAAACCGAGCAACAAACAGTGGTGAATCGCAAGTGAATGCGTTCAAGGGGAACGTGGAAATTGTTTACTGTAGGAAATTAGTGTAGCTTCCCTGTCACCCTCTTGGGCGTAGATGGTCCCTGAGCCGGTAAGAGCCTGTAGGGTATCTAAAATATGCGTGCTTGACGTCTGTAGCCGGTTAGAGCTTTTGGACGATACTACTCAGCAGAAATACTAATGGTCACCCTTCGGATCATAGATTTGTATTGTATGTAAAACCTGTGGGAAGGTTTACGATGCCGGTGCTTGCCCTATTGAAGAATTTTTCAATCAGATGCGCAAGTGGTATGTACCGACTAAACATGCTGGCATGCTCCCACCAGATGTCGAGAAAATGTTAAACTAGATCGCTCGCCAGGTTGGAATCTGGTTCGAGCCGAGCGATCTACGTTCTGCATCCATGCATATGTCGGTAGCGGAAATAAGTTTGAGGAAAAGGAGATAACCGACAATACATGTTCTAATTCAAATTGCGTCGATCGATGTCCGATTCACAGTCTCAGGGTGGATGAATATTCCCGTTCGGACGTGATCATGGAGTTGGATCTACTGCCCGGCGAGTCCCGAGGATACTGGAAGTATCACTCTCCCGACAAGTGGTTTAAACAAGCAAAAGCTAATGGGAAGATTAACAACGAAAAAGCCACTATTCTATTTGACTCTGGAGCAGAAGTCTCGATCATCGACTCCGCCTTTGCTCGTAAGGTGGGATGTCGTATAGACAGTACCCAGAGGCAAGAATGTGTTGGGATCGGCGAAAGTTCGTATATGACTGAAGGGCGATCAGGTCAGCGAAGAGGAAGTAGTGGAAGAGGACCAGACTCCAATGTTGGCTAATCCAGAGTACCGGACCCCTTCTAGGATATTGACGCGGAGCCGGCCATTGCCGGATCCGGTGGAACGTACGGCCGAGATCCTTCCCCGATCGATGAACTGATTTTGTCCACTCCGTCAAAGATGGACGAACGACAGGATCAGGAGAAAAGACAGAGTAGAGTCACATGTGCGGTCACCTCCGATGCCGGACGGCTTGATGAGCAAGATGATACCGGATCAACCGATCCGGCCGACCAGAATTCGGAAATAGCCGGAAGCGGATCAACCGATCCAGCCGATCAGGATTCGGAAATAGCCGGAGACAGATCGACCGATCCGGCTGACCCGGATCCGGAATTAGTCGAAGCTGACCAAGTCTGCATTCATGAAGGGGGCGAGCTATATGTTGAAGGCATGGAGGTCAGATGGCGGTGCTACCTAAGGTAACGCCCTGTCCACCAGCAGTCACTATCGATGATCTACAAGTTGGAGACCCAGATGTGAATACCCCGGACGAGATCAGCAGGCTGAAGGATGTCATATGGAAAAGGAAACATCTGATGATCGGCCCAGGAAATGCACTGCCTCCGGCCGCCCATGGGGCGGTATGCGACATTGATGTGGGAAACGCCAAGCCGGTGGCGCAAAGGTACCGGAGATTCGCCCCCAGTATCGGGAAAAGCTGTCGGAGCTTATCAAAGGATTGCTAGCCACCAAGATAATTCAGCCGTCCACCTCGCCATGGACTTTGCCCGTTGTAATCATTATTAAGAAGAATGGGGTGGATATAAGACTGTGTATCGACTACCAGCTGGTGAACCGGCTGACTAAGCTAATGGTTTACCCGATGCCGTTGATAAACGACTTGCTGGGGGATTTGGATAACGTTTTGTGGTATTGCGCATTGGACATGGCTAGTGAATTCTGGGTGGTCTCTATAACCGATCGTGCACGGGAAATCGAAATCTCTGCTTTTGTGACACCCTTCGGGTTGTTCGAGTGGAACCGGATGCCGTTTGGTCTAAAAAATGCTCCGCAGATTTACCAGTGGCTAATAGATAGCGCATTGTATGACCATTTCAAGCTCAAGGCGGACCAAAATCCTGCCCTGGTCGGTAATGTGTTCGCCGAAGGTGACCCAGACCCCGACCCAAAACCTTCGGTTTTGGGGCGGCGGTCCTACATTGATGACATTCTCGTGACGGCGACTACTTGGGATTTACTATGTGAGGAAGTGGCAAAGTTGATGATTACGTGTGAAAAGTGGAATCTTTCGATTAGTGTGGTGAAGATTTTCTGGGGAAAAACTAAGGCGACTTATTTGGGTCATCAGGTTTCGATTGCGATTGGAAGCTAACCCGAAGGATCTGGAGTCTTTGACTAATCTGCCTTTCCCGCGGTCTTTGAAGGCCAAGCAATCTTTTTGGGCCATCTGAATTACTACAGTCGGTTCATTGAGGATTTCGCGGTCTATGCTGCGGTTCTGTATGAATTGCGGGAGGTGGATTACCACAAGCTGAGAGAGCAAAATAGGCAAGGGGAAGTGCGAACCGAGCCAGCAATATCAGCCAATGGGCTGCCGCCCGGGTCAAATATCTCCACCAATGGGACACCGCCCGGGTCAAATATTTCCACCAATGGGATACCGCCCGGGTCGAATATATCCACCAATGAAGTGCCGCCCTTGTCTATCCAGACAGGCAGCCGGCTGCCCAATTCCTGTGCGATCGGGCCGGATGATCACATGACCCGGGCGATGGTAGCCTTTGTCACGCTGAAAGCAAAGATGGCGACCACACCAGTCCTGAAGAATTTCGATGTTAAAAAGGTTCCTGTGGTCATCATCTATGCTAACAAGTGGGCTATCTCAGCTGCCCTTGTGCAGGATATGACGGATCTGTTCGTTCTACTAGCCGACTCTGAAAGCTAAGAAGTTAACTATGACTATTGGATAAAGAATCATTTGGCTTATTACGATCTGGATGTGCTATACTAGTGGGTCTCGACCTATTAAGGTATTATCCAGACGGTCGACCCTGTCATGGCTTCTTACGGCGAATGGAATTGACGGTCGGCTGGGTAGATGGGCTGCTTTGCTGTCTCAGTGGTCTCTAGAAGTAATCAAGTGTACGAGGAAATACTGGGCATGTTAGCGGCCAGCAAAACCCCAAGGGAAGAAGTGAAGGAAGCGCTGATAGCCAGAGCGCCTCGGAAACAGCCGCGAAAATCCATCATATTACCACCACCAACAGTGGGACCCACACATGAACTGATGGTTCTGAGTTTTGACGGATCGGCAAGTGTAAAGAAGGAAGTAGGTGCCTATAGTGCTATCTTATGGAAGTTGCCCGAGTGGAAAGTGGTCGCTGCTGCCTTAGATTTCACGCCTAGCATAACAGTGAATGGAGCAGAGTACCGAGGACTGTTACTTTTCCTGGATCGGCTGACTGGCCGGACGCAGGGGCGGATCATCATATGCGGTGATTCCAATCTGGTGATCCGGCAAATCACGGGAGAAATAGATTGCAAGGCGCCCCGGCTAAGACTTTTGAATAATCGGGTTATGTCCACCTTGCGGACCAGAACATGAATTGTTACATGTTAAACGGGAGTGAAACAACGGCGCAGACCATCTGGCTACATTAGCCATGCGTGATCAGTTTGCCTCACCGTCTCGGATCCGGGTATGTTAGACAGATTGGCAGAAATGAACAGGCTATCAGAGATAATCGGACAGGCCGCCAGGTGCAAGGTCCATCCATCCGGATCCAACCGTTTCGGAGAAGAAGAGTATGACGACCAGAACTGGGAACAAGACATTCAGACCCGGTCGGATCAGGAGATGCTCTGTGGCAACAGGAGATTCCTCTAGGCAGACTCACAAGCTGATCGAACGTGACTAACCGGGGTTAAGTGAAGGATGGAGTGGGGATAAAAGAAACACGGATGGATATATTGAAAGGAAAACAAAGGACAGGAAAGAACAAAACGAGTCAGGTTGCCCATCGCTATGGACGATTATATTTGTTGCGAAGCCGAGACACTTGAAGTCTAGGATGGTCGGAGGGTCGTTTGCGGTATGTATTGCGCCAAGGATCTTGCCGGTTGATGGCTTTTAGAGAAGCGGAAAGAGAGGCAGTCCGATCCGGTGCACCTAAGCCTAGGTACCACGTTCCGCCCTCTGCCGAACCTCCGCTCCTTCGGTTTGCCAGATGGAGTATAAAAGGGGAGAGAAACAGGTCCAGGTCACAAACACCATCCCGGATGCCCTCGAAGACAAACGCACATAAGCGGACCCACGCTTCGGAGGCTCGTCCACGTCGATTCTTCCGGGCGGCGGAATACACTCGGAGAAGCATGTCCTCTCGCTTATCTTCTGCCGAGATGAACAGGAAATGGGTGGATTCCCAGCATGGGTCACAGCGAATTTTTGGAACCTCGCTCGGAATTCGGTAAACCATGGGCTGGACGGAAGTCCCATATCTGGTATCTTAGTAGCCAAGATTTCCCAAGGCTTAGTTTCCATGAGCTTGTCAACAGCACCCGACCTCATCAGGTCGGGGCACCAAGTGTCTGTCGGAAGCAACTTGCGTGACTGAGGGAATATCCAGAGAGGTGGACGGGACAAAGCGTGAGCGAGTTGAGAACTGGAAACATTGGCAAGACTCAGGTTTTTCAGCTGATCGACCGGCAAAGGCCGGATATCGGACCGATCCGCCTCACTGAGGAAGCGTCCGTCAGGCAACCACAGAAGCGGAAGCTTGGGGAGACGTGGAGCAGGAGTCGGAGGGCTCCGCCGGATCTTGGGTTTGGCTGCCGGTCGACCGGATCGGCTTTTGAGACGAGATCCGGTCGCCTGGTTCTGGCCGAGGTCTTAGAGGAAGGTTCTCTCAGGTCTTTCAGGTTGAGAGGTAACCATTGATCGGGGATCTCATCCCCATTCTCCTCTGCCTTCTCCTCTGTCATATCTTGCCCCTTCTTCGTTCTTTTCTGTTTCGCTCTCCCATTTTCCGTCTCGGCCGTACTGTTGGAGCCTAGGGAATGGGTGACCCGGGAGGTCGAGGTGACGGCGGTGTTGGGAGGCAAAGATGAATCAGTCGCCTCGTATTCTCCGGAGCCAAAACCAGCGGGCGGCGGAGTCTGCAAATCGATAACCTGATTGAGATCCGGACGAGCCACCGTTTGGCCACCAGAATTTGAGAGGCGGCGAAAGGTGTCCGCGCGAGAGCGGGACAACGCAGCAAACATCTGCTGATCTTTGTAATCCTCATCTTCATTGTCATCATCGTATATGTACCTAGGGGAGGGCGGATCTGAACCCGCGGGTAAACCAGACGGGGAGCCAATCTTGGAACCAGATGGCGAAGTAGCTGCCAAGCCGGATGGCGAGGCTTCCCCTGAACCGGATGGCGGGTCAGTTTCCGAGCCGGATGCCGAGTCATCTTCTGAGCTAGACGGCGAGCCAGGCGTGAGACCGGTTTTCTCCGGTGAAACGAGTAGGGATACGGCGGCGGCCTCCAAACAAAGTATCGTCGCTGTTCGACTCAAGCTCCCGTTTGTTAGCCGAATTGCCAAACAAAGTATCGTCGCTGTTCGACTCAAGCTCCCGTTTGTTAGCCGAATTGCCCAAAAAGATTGGTGCAGGAATGATTCACTCCTTTTTCTCCGTTTTCGAGGGGCTGAAGGCGGATCGGAACCGGCCAGGGATGGATTAGATCTGGCCGGACGTTTTCCAGTTTTTGATCCCGTCGATGCGGACGAGAGATCCCAACCAGCCAGGGGTGGTCGGAAGCTCCCCAGGTCCAGATTCCGCTGAGGCAGATGACTGGGATAGTTTCAGCGGGGAGTTTTTCCATTGATCTACCATCCCCAGGATGGCCAAGATGGCTTCTCGCGCACACAAGGGAGCCTGTAGGATGGGAGCGGTCTGAGGCTGAGTCTTTTCAAGCCGGTCTTGCAGTTCGCATAGCAGGGACCGGAACCAATCCTCTTTATCCAGCAGGGCGGCGCAGACACGGTCAGCTCATCATGAGCGCCATGATATCTTCTCTGAACCTGGTAAAGCTCAGTTCGCAGCCCTTGTTGCCTGAAGGAAGCTTCTTGCAACTGTTTCTCCAGAGAAAAAATATGGCGGAGAGCTTGAGCATGGGACTCTCGCAGGTGGTCTCGATCATCCCGCGTGGCGTCTAGTTCTTGGGACACCCGAAGGTATCGGCCGCGAAGATGCAATAACTCTTGGGATCCGTCGGAAATCTCGGCGGACTGTTTTTCAGCTGTTTCAACTGTTGGACAGCGAAGTGAGATAGGCATGGAAACTGTAAACGACCAAGTTACCACATAGGAGTGGAAAAAGCGCTTACGTTGAAGTTTTGAGCGGTGAACTAACTCCTGGTTGGCAGCCCGGAGGTGTTCGACGACGTCTGCCAGCGTGCGGGGACGGTCTCTCTCTTTCGTCAGGCTGGCGACTTGGCCCTCGAGATCGGTCACCTGCTGCTGAAGGTCACTCGGTCCCGAAAAAGGATTTCCGTGCGATAGCTTCGTCGGCCTGGTGGTTGGCGGAGGCGAGCTGCTGGACCAAATTCGTTTGGATTTGTTCCAGGCTATCCACTTGGGCGGCTAGCACCTCTATTCTTTTTTTCAACCCCGCCACTTCGGAGGTGGGGGCGAATGGTGCAGCGGCCTGTTGTAGGGCTTCAGTAAGCCGGTCCACAATGCCCTAAGGTGGGTTATTTCATCCATTGCTTCCTGATGGCCATGCCTTAGCTCGGAAATTCGGGGCTCCGTGCGATCCAGCATTGCGCAAAGGGTCACACATATCTGCGCCAGAACTTTGGAGTCGGCCTGACAGGATCGGAGATCTGCCTGAAGGGAAGAGACGGTGGCCCTCAATCTGTCCCGGTCGCCGCAAGCCTGACCGTGAATGCGGAGCGCAGTGTCAATGTCATCCGGGGCCAGCATCAGATCGGGAAAACGGAATGAATCTGGCGGCCCTGAGACTTCCACCCCGCTGGCAGGCGAGTCATCATCCTCCAGAGTAACTCGACATATGTTATCCTTGTCGACTTGAAGAACTGAAAATATATCAAGATAAGGTTCAGCATCTACGGATGAGACTTCAAGCCGGCCGAAAGACCGGGTTCATGGAAATCGCCATAAATCGGGCAGATGACGTAACCAAAGCGGGGCATGGGTAAGAAGGATCAAAAATACTTGTGTCAGGTGAGGTCGTGCCTCAACCGTTGTGCGGCTGCGACAAGACTCAGGGGCGGCTGTGGTGAAGTGACTTGCGAATTAATCAACGGGAAGGTATGAAATACATTCGGCCGAGGGCGCCTTCTGATTGGTAAAATGTGCGGACCAAGGGCGTAGGAGCCGGATGACAGTCGCCAAGTGTACCCAACAGCAGCAGGACGGTGTCAGGCATGAAATCGGGCCGGATGGGTGTGGTAGAGATGTTTGTAATTGGGCTAGCTGTAGATGGGTCGTCCGGGTCAGGTGAGCCAGATGACCTCAGACAGTGGATTACCGAAGGGCGGATTGTTTGGAAGGTGTATGTGCGAAGGGTCCTAAAAAAAGGCTGAGTTTTGCAGAGAACGGATGAGGCGCTGGAGTTAGACGTGGAGCTGCTAAGGAGGAGTTAACGCCAGCGGTCAAGTGAGATTATATGGATGGCTATCCGGAGCGAGCCGGTCATTTGATGTGCGGTACACCAAGGAGCATCCGGCCGATCCGGTTGGGTTTGGTGTATGGTGTACAGTACACCCGAGAGCATCCGGCCGATCCGGCTAGGTTTGGTGTACAGTACACAACAGAGCATCCGGCCGATCCGGCTGGGTTTGGTTTATGGTACCTAAAAGAGCATCAGGTCGATCCGGCTGGGTTTGGTGTACAGTACCTAAAAGAGCGTCCGGTCGATCCGGCTGAGTATGGTGTACAGTACACAAAAGAGTATCCGGATGAAGCTAATTGGGCCACTTCAGGTAAGACACAAAACTATCCAGCCGGGCTATTTGGGGTAGGTTACACAAAAGGGAGTATTGGACAGGGATAACGTTTCGCTTTCTTAGACACAAGTCGCTTGCATTGGTTCACAGCAGAGGGCTAACAAGGTCCCCTCTTGCTGCTATTGGTTTGCCCGGGGAAGGTTAAAGTAACCCACCGGAAGTCCCCTGACCGGGAGTCGCTGCGTTGTGTATACTCACCTCAAGTCGCCCGTGTTTTGAACACGGTTATATCTCATATTGGAAAGTGTGGTAACGTTTTGGCCTACTGTGGAAGATTGTGGAGTTATATTTGGATTCCCTATTACGTACACGTTTGGATTTACCCCTTTATTGTCATTGGTTTAGCTGGCCGATCGATTATTCTCGGTCCAGCCCCCGCAGTATACAAACTTCAAGTATATTGCCAATCCAGCTCCCCGGTGAAGATTTCCGCCCAGGAGCTACCCCTAGTCCTAACCCTCGTCTCCTTATTCGACGGACTTTTAACTTTTCGCCCTAGGGTCCATCAAGAGAGCGCAACCGCCAGTGCTGACGGGTACACAAGGTGGGCTTTTCGAACATGGATCGTCCAAGTCGTCACGACCAAGGTGATGGAAGTGACTGATCCAGCCGGCCGGATGCCGGATCGGATCATGACTCGGATGGACGGAGGACCCCCTTCGACCGTCAGTCATCTGGGCCCCCTGTGGGTGTTTGCATCTCAGGAAGAATTTCTGAGAGCGACTACACCACATCCTCGTCGGACAAGGTGTCAAAGTCGTCTATTAGCTCTCGTTGAATTGGATGTCCCGCAGACTCTTGTCCAGGTCCCAGCATGGAGGCACCCAGTGTCTGTTTAGAATCATTTTACGCGTGCATAAGTGTTTCGACTTCAAACGTGGTTCTATCTCCTCTTCCAATCCTTCTTGGGAGGGTAGAAATTTGGAGCGTGAACACGACCACTGATCAAGCCTTGGTGTCTTGGACCGTACCCCACCATATTTTATGATACCACTGATGAAGAATTAGTTCGGAGGTATGGGGCTATTGCATAATAGTATATCGATTAATACGAATGCACCAATTCATTCTTACGATATTACCCTGTTCATGTAGCGATAGTTTACTGACTGTCTCAGTTAGAAAAGATATCACCTCACACTTATGAGGATCTTCTGTCCGGATATTTTTCTTGATGTTACACTTTAAATATTACTGTATTGTTGAACCCTGTAGCCACTTCAAAAAGGCTTCGAAATTACCATCCCATGATCCAGGATCCCAGAGTGCTTGACTACAGTACTATAAGTCATAATTTCACTGGATTCGTCCGAGTAGGCTGAATTGTCATCTGATGAAGTGACGTTAATCGTTGTAACATGTATCGGTGTGGCCCATCCTTGCACTTTTTCATCATCAAATCCTTGTTGTCATCACTTTCACTGTTACTACTATCCATATCGATATCGTTATTCAAGGAGAGGCTATGAAAAACACACAGATATCTGTGAAAAACACACAAGCACACAGACGAGGGTAAGGGTTCTGTTGTGCGTCTTCAATATTAGAATACAGTATATTTTTGGGAAACTCTAACCCTCACCCACGGAAGATTTAGCCCCCGCCCATCTCCGCACCCATCGATAGCTTGACCCTTATTGGGTCTATCCTACCAACACGTTAACATTAGTTACGCCAAATGATCAACGGGATGACGTCTACTTATCCAATATGTCTACTTATCCAATATTCGCTAAAATAGCTTTAAAAAATAGTCGTGTGAACAAAGGTGCATGCAACATGCAGAGCAGTTAGTCCGAGTTCCAGCATCAATAGCGCCGATATTTCATTAGCACTGATCTCTTCAAAACAACAAACGTTCAAGTTCATAAGTTGACAGCACGCACGGGCCTCGGCAGCCGATACGTTTATGTGTGACAGCTAGTCAGACACCTCGTAGCGCAATCACCTTCAAAATAGTGAGTTACATCTTCACCAAGATTCTCGGGGAAGTGGAAGATCGGACCACAGTGGGTACTGTAAAAAGGTAATTGCGACAGCGGGGAAAGTCAAACTAGAGCAGTCGGATCATATGTGGACGGCGCATGTCAAGACTGCGTATGCGAATATTGAGACGGCTTCTTCTTCTTAGGATTCAGCAACAGGCCAGCAATTCCCTCGTAAGCACCGAGCCACTAAGTTCTTGGGAGCCTTGCATCAGCCCTTCGCGTAACCCACGAACGTGACGACGACGAACACGGGCGCGAATCAGCTCATAATGCTCGCCAAGGATTAAGTTCGATAAATCTTGCCCAAATGGACCCGAAATTTTACTTGCGGTTTCGAACGTGTCGTCAACCGTGTTGATCATCAAGCTAGCTGTGCTTTTACCAAACCTTTGCTAAAACTTACCACCAATCTTGAGCCCTTCTAGATGTTCATATACAAAGTGGCGTACTCCCGTTCCAATGTGATCCAGAATTCAACAGGATTTCCTAAAAAGTCAAACGATCCCAATATCTTGTGCAGCTGCATCCATAACTGACGGGAAGAAAACTTCAATAATCTCCACCCACCACTCGTTTGAAGTAGTGCTCGATCGTCAGAACGTTTATGCGCACAGGGGCGTTATCAAGATCAGGCACTCCATGGTCAGACTAGGAAGTGTCCAAGTCATAGAGGACGAGCCATCTTCACTACTCTCACCAAAAGAGGAGAGTGCTGGGTTAAAGCGCTTCCTTTAACGACACGATTACCCACTATTTAAAACTAGGAGGCTAATTGTTGGACTTGCTTGGAAAACATCGCTGCGAAAGGCTTATATCAAAATTCATCTGTTGGATGTGCGACAAGGCAATTTCACGCTACCTCTCTGAGGAAGAGGTAGCATCATACGATTCCAGATTCTTCAATGGATTTAGCTCTTTGCTGATAATGTTGTTTTCTTTAAACTCCGTCAGCGTTTCTGGCATAATCTTAATAGGAATTGTCTTTATGCAAATTTCGCCTCCACGATTTTGTCTCCGGTCCTGTGGTTCTAGCATTCTTAATGTAATGTTCCAACTTGCCAGCTTCGAATTCTCCAGTACACTTAGTCGTCGTTGTCAATTCTTGAACACTAAAAGTCGCATTACCAAAAACGGGCGTATCTACCCCGCGAATCACGTCGTCTCTGATACAAAATCTCCACTAGCGTAACCGAAATGGTGCAATCTGCGTAGCGGAGATGGACGCCAAGCGTAGTGAGAGTTTGTGAAGTGGTACTGCAGTTGACGCTGCAACAAAGCATTTTTCAGTCACCGTTACTACTACATCAGTAAATTCTTTATCAACGGAAACTACGGGAAGTTTTTCTCATAAGAAGGGTCAATTGAAGCTGATATTATTATAGATATCTTTAATTAAAATATTTTGATTAAACGCACAGAATTTGATGCTGGTAGTATAAGTGGGCTCCTGCATACGATGCTTTTTTATTATATGATACGTCATAAAATGACCCAATAAGGGTCAAGCCATCGATGGGTGCGGAAATGGGTGCGGGTTAAATTTTCCGTGGGTGAGGGTTTCCCGTATGTTTTAATATACTGTATACTACTAAAATAATATAAGAACAGAGTCACTTGGGGGCTTCCTCTCGTACACTATGACACAGAAAGCCATTATCCCTTGGCTACATGCCATCAGCAAATTTTTGATGATACCAAACAGTGGAAACTGCACAGTGCCAAGCCTCATCTGGATGTGTACAAATGCAAATATCCTAGTGACTACCAATCAATTTGTTGCGACAGGACGTTTACCTGGCCTCACATTATAAGGAAAGTATAGTGACACGACGCTCGATGAACGCTCTACCAGCGTTTATTTATTCCGTTATTACTTATTAGACGCTGCGGTGCTTTAAGTTTTCGAGGCCAAACAGAGAACGACCCGTCTCGCTTCTTTGGGATCAAGTGGATGGCTCACTTCCCCTAGTCGACCGGTGAGATATTTCTCACCCCGAGATCACGCGTACTTTGAATATGCGATGATTGTGGTAACAAAAGAGGGAGACAAATTGCTCGTCAAGGTGATGCAGTCCGTCGGCGATGATGTCCTGCTTCTATTGCCTCAAATAATAGGTCACGATGGATAAAGTGACGGTGTCGAACCAACAAAGCTGTGTTTTCTTCGTGGAATTATGACAATGATATCGATTTACGATGAAGCCACGAAGGCCATAAAAGTGTTCGGCGAAGGTTTTTACATCTACGGGGACGCGCTTCTTCGTGGATCGGTAGTGCATTTCTGCTTTTCCCGTATATTTTTACAGTATACCATATGCTACTGTGAGGATGGGGGTATCGCAATGTCGCAATGTGTGACATATCTGTACTAACAGTCACACCTCCCAATGAGAACTCCCCTACGCGGCACAAATCCTGTATAAGAATTCTGCACCAATTAGCACACTGAATTTTGGTATGGACGAGCGGATTCCCCTTTACGTGAGTCATTTTATAAGTGGTCACCAAAATCACCAAAAAAAAATCTGGGGTGAGTCCTCTTATTTCGACAAAAAATGACCTTGTAAGCTCTTTTGATGAGGTAAACTTTGAATTGAAATATTTGCTTTGCTAAATGTATGGGTACATATCTGTCTTCTTCTTCTAATCATAAGTGGGTCGTCAATTGCCGGTGGGAGTGCAAAGAATAGCATTAACAACGCACAGGGCAGACAATCCTGCAAGCGCGTGCTCTGAATCCAAATGGCGACTTGACTGCTCTGGATGGAATGAAAACGACCAAGGCACCGAAGCTGCATATCTTTCGAAACAGGCTTCGTCCATATAGAAGCGGAAGACAAAGTCCCATCAGCCACAATGGGCTCTGGCACCGGTAATACGCCTACAAGAACGCATGTAATAAGCTGGATGAGTTTGTAATGTGGAGAAAATCGTGAAGACGATGATCCTTCTGCGGGTCGCTAACAAAGAATCACACAAAGCCTCGCACCTGACAAATGCTGCAACCGCTTGAGGAATACATGTCATACATCCAAAAAGTTGCCAAGTAGAAGGGTTTCGGGCTCAGTCGCATTTCTCGCGTACTTTACAATATCAGTAGTTCTGTTCTAGTATGGAAAGAAAAGTGCATTTTCGACTCAGTAAACCCGTCTCGTACTTACTGCTACTGTTGGTCAGCCTTATCGCCTCTATGAGTTGCTCTGTTAGACTCATCATATTGCGAATGTATCTAAGGCATTTCGTATACAGAAAGAAAATACTTTAACCAGATGAGATGACATTTTTTCTTGTCCACGGATAGAATGTACCTGTCGGATCTGACACTCACCCGACGGCATCGGTATATCTCCATCTACCCCTCGCGCAATGAGCTTCGGCAACCTTCTGACACCAAATATCCGGATGAGTTGTTTCCGTGTCTCTAGTTCTGAAAAATGCACAAGCAAACATGTGTGCTCTTAGCGAAACAACCTTTGACATATACTCAATCATTGCATATGACAGACTCGTAACTTCACAAAAGCTCAAGTAAGTTAGTACCTTATCTCACCCCCCCCCCCCATAGATGACGTTTCCATATCTGGACCGCTCGAATTTTCTTGGTTCGTGAGTTACTTAAGGAGGTGTGACTGTAATACATGTACCCAAATAACATTTGTCATAACGTAAAACATCAGTTTTTCGCAGTACATCAGTTTTCCGCAGGAAACATCAGCTGACCAATTATGTGTGCGTATTTTTGCTACGCGTCCCATGATTGGCTGATTAATCGAAAGCAGCAGTTTTTCGCAGTAAAGATTTTCCGCGAAATTTTTGGTCGACTTATGTCAGCTTTTAGGTTTTTAAACGACATTTCTATGCCGCGAAAAACTGGTGTTTTCGATATTTTTGGTGGGTTTTGATACAAGAAAATTATCAGCCAGCGGATACTATATTATGTCTATTACAGATACATCTCCAAGTATTAGAAACTTGCAAAGATTATGCAGCACAGATGGATGCGATTGAGAAGGGAGTGGCAGGAGCTTGGAAAGATCTTTTCACCTTCATGCACTCGGAAGAAGCCATACAATTGGTGGGGAAAAGTGAGGTGAAGGCTATTGAAGTAGACCAGGAATGGTCCGCGTCGTTACTAAGGCACTGCGGTAAGACCAACATCGATTCCAACGTATTATAACATGAAAACGT
Organism: Sclerospora graminicola; assembly: GCA_001887855.2. Taxonomy (NCBI): domain Eukaryota; phylum Oomycota; class Peronosporomycetes; order Peronosporales; family Peronosporaceae; genus Sclerospora; species Sclerospora graminicola. The sequence goes on along the minus strand of MIQA02005031.1, from coordinate 20,301 downwards.
TAGATATCTTAATATACACCGTTAAAGGAGTCTGAATCGTCGAACCCACCAGGTTGACAAACATCTTCTCAGTCAAAATGTCCGGGGATTTGCTAAAAAGGATATGGATGCCTGGTTCAACGCATGAAGATGGGGTAGTTTAATTTATGTGGCACACATAATCATACTTCAAGAAACACACATTGCGTCCAATGCGGAACGGGACGAAGTATCAAGAAAATGGGCATCTCTATGGGGAACCCAGGGACGTAATAAGATACTTTCGTATTGGAGTGTGCATACTAACAAACAAGGGGGTGTGGCGATCTTGGTGAGCCCGGTCATTGCGTATCAAGTTGTTCCTTGGAAGCAAGCGATGTGGTCAAATCGTATATTGTTGTGAAGTGGAATGATACTCTATTAATAAATTTGTATGGGCCGTCCAGTGATTTCAAGAGCCGAGAGGATTTTTTTGGAGCTTTACGGACAATGTTTGAACGGAAACCCAAAAATTATTTTCTGGGGGAGACTTCAACTGTGTAGATTCACCGGCTCTTGATAGGCTGGGTGGAACGCGTTTACTGAGACCAGAAAGTAATGCGTTGGCTAGACTTTTAAAAGACTGGCAATTATGGGATGCGCGACTTCTAATGATGCCTGCAATAGACGAGATTTCAATCGACCCATCGGACCATTATACCTATTGGCGAGGTAACCAAGCAAGTCGAATCGATCGGTTTTATGTCTCGGACGATTGGAAAAACTGGGTCGTCGGGGTGGCCGTTGAGGCGCCACCAGTTTACTCAGATCATAATCAGGTTTATTTGTGTCTGAAGGATCCGAGTGTGTCCCGGAGCCAACTCGTGAATAGGCGCATGACATATCCCTTTTCGGGTTCAAACCAGGACCAAATTCATTCACTGATATTGGATCGCCTAATGAAGTATATTAGTCTCACAAGTGATGATACAAACTGGGATAAGAGAGTCGATGATTGTCGGGACATTATCCTCCAAGTACGTAAGAAAGTAGCCAGACGCCGGAAACGACGCCTGTATCATCTTCAACGTACTGTGAGAGACAATGCGAAATCCAGAAAGCATATCGTTTTAGCTCTCTCGGAGGTCTTACATAAAGAAAGATTATTCAGACGGGGATTACGGTTACACCGATCAGCTTCAGATGTAAGATGGTTGTTCAAAAAGGCCTCAGTTTTGGAACGTGACCAAACGATTTCCAAAATAGATGCGACGTCGGGCCCTCCATTCCCTGACCATCTATCCATACCGGACAAATTCGCGGCCGCCTGGCATCATGTTATGGGATATAGCCACCGAAGGGTACCAAGTGTAAATTTGCTTGAGAGATTGACACAATTTATGAAGGTACCGAAACATAGGAAGGTAACGGAGGCTCAGAATTCCGCTCTCCTAGCAGAAATACAGGAGGAGGATGTCTACTGGGCTATTAAATGTTTGGATAGAAGAAAGGCAGCTGGCCAAGATAGATTAGGAAATGATTTCTACAAAGATTTCGCTGATGTGTTAGTGGGACCCCTGACGAAGTTATTTAATACTTTAACTGGAGGGAGGGAAACCACCTCGGTCCTTTCTGAAGGCGGTGGTGATCCCATTACGGAAGAAAGGGGACTCTAACAAATCCCTCGATTACCGTCCTATCTCCTTACTGACAACCGGCCACAAGCTCTTCGCCAAAATACTGGCAAGAAGGTTACAATCTTTCTTGGGGCAATTAATCGGAGACACTAAGCAGGGTTTTGTCTCGGGTCGTCGCATGGACAAGGCGGTTATAAAGATGAAATCGACCTTTGCAAAGTATCGATCAAAACACAAAGCGTCAGAGGCTAAGTTCTATTTTTGGACTTTAGTAAAGCCTATGATACAGTTGATAGAAAATATTTGTTGATGGTCTTACACTTATTTGGTTTTTTGAAACACTTTATTGATTTGATGAATTATATACATTCTGAAACGACGGCGGAATTTCTGGTCAACAATAAATTTTCGGAACCGCTCCGTGTTAAATCCGGGATACGACAAGGGTGTCCCTTAGCACCCCTTCTCTTTATTTTAGCCGTCAAACCACTTGCTTTAGCCTTACTTCAGGATGAGAAGATGGCGAGGATTCAACCTTTACAACATGATAGCTCCATACACCATCGCTTTTCTGCCTTCGTAGACGATTCCACGATCTTTGTCCAACATGCGGAACAGGTGCCAATCACCCTGGATGTGGTCCGCCAAAAGTAAATTTGCATTTTTAAATACGAATTTCGTACCAGAAAAGTGGTACACTATACCGGTTTTACCGGAAGGAGAAACTATTCGATATCTTAGATATTTCTTTGGGTGGCAAATTTACCAACGGTTAACTGGGCACTACGAATTAGAAGTGTTCAGAGGAGGTTGGCAACGGCAACAGAATGCGGAACAGCTTTCATGGAACGAGTCCAATTATTTAATGTCATTGCGATACCTTCCATCCTGTTTACAGCGAGAATGTTTGAACCCCCAGCGGAAGTGATGCGAGAATTGGTAAATATCCAAAAAGCATTTTGTGGCGAAATAGTACGACTAGTGATGGGGGGCGGCATAAGATATCGCCAACGTTACTCTTCACCCCATATGCAGCCGGGGGAGTAGGTCTTATATCTATTCCAGTTGCTATAAAGATACAACGACTCAAGCTAGCATGTCAGTGGCTAATTGCAGCGAGGGATAGTTATCAGGCGGCATGGCTGGATTTGGCAGGTATAGGAACAGATATTTCTTCAGGGCGGTTACTAACTCCTGCGAAGGGTTACAAAGTTTGCAAGGCAGGTAGCGTGGTGGAGCCAGGAGCGACTAAAACAGTAGCGAGAGCAGTGATGGAATGGCTTGGGTCAATGCAGCGTGACCTGGAGATGTTAGAAGGTTATACCGGGAGGTGTTTCCTCAGGTGATCAATTCCATGGAATTACGATTGAAAATGAAAGGGTTGGGATTAAAACCGAAGGACGAGTTTACGATACTAGTAGACATTGATGCATATCCACATCACGACCTACTTCCCACCTCAACTATCCCCTTCTGGGGACCATATGGCTGGGCTTCAAATCCATGGATCCGGTAGGAGAAGGCATCGATGTTACTTTCCAAGAAATATGATCGTATTCAACCGGTATCTATCCGCGAACTACGAATACTCCGACTAACGAGGAGTACTTTTATGTAACAGGTGCAAGGGGTTGACGGGAATTCTCATACCTTTGCAAAAATTGGTCGCTGGTTAAGCTCAATCATCGTGGCGTCCCCAAGAGTGGAAATAGGTTATTATATTGGTGGACGACCAGCTATTCGCTTTTGCAGTGGACCAGCTTGCCTGGAGAGGTTTACTTGGGATGTTGTAGCACCAGGTAAAGTCCACGGACGAGGGCCGCGAACAGGTGAACACGTTCGGCTGGAACAGAAAGCAGATGGAATAATTTGAGAGATAGAATCCAGTGAGCAAGTAGAAACAGATGAGAATTCGAGGATATCAGGGGGGTTAGTAGTTTTCCACCCGCACCCAGATATTCATCTCATTGGTTGGTCAACGGAGGACAAAACGCCGATAAGGAGGATATGGCCTAACTTTCGTTGATCCTTTCGGAAGATGTACTTCCAGGGAGTGGCGCCACAACTGAAACCTATTTTAGCGAAGTGGAAAAATTGAGGTAGTTCGAGTCGTTGGTGGAATGATTTACAAGATGTTGAACCCAATCAGGTATGGGAGCATAATAATATGTTGACTAACTATCAGGTTTGGGTGCAATACCGAGTAATTACAATGCAATTGAATACCTTATATACCCGGAGTCATATAGAGAGGAGATGCGCACTGGATGCCGGATGTACAAGTATGAGGACAGGTGCATGTCGTATTTTGTGGGAGTGTCCGAGAGCCCAAGCTTTCTGGAGACGTCTACTTCAACAATGGCGAGGGAAGATGATAACGGATTCGCTACTAGGTACCTTTCAAACTGCGATAGTGAATCGGTGCACTCCACCAGTCTGTCTCGGTATTAACAAGGCGATGATGAGGCAGTATGGATGGTACGACGAAACATATACGGAGGTCTTTCATCGATTATGGAAATGAATCTGCGGAATCGGGATGGCGTGGTTATGGCAGTTACGCAACCAAACCATATTCCAAGGAATCGTAAAGGAGGCGTATGAACATTTGGAATTTGTATGGAGTCAATGTGGAGCTCAAATAGAGGCAGTGGCAGAATATGAATCCAAGGTATATGCGTCTCGAGAAGAAGGGATCCAACTGAAAATCAGTTCACAGTGCATCTTCAATCATTCTCCAGCACCGGACCCAGACTTCACCAATACTTTCCACGACCAATGATGTCTGTCACGATCCGACAATACATCCGACGAGCCTGAGCCTAGATAACATTCATGTTTATAGTAGCTAATAGTTAAGGCTAATTAGACTACATTTTACTACTACTGTGTTTTTCACGTTCCCTCGTTTTTCACTGCTTCTGTGTGTTTTTCATGTTCCCTCGTATATTACCGTGCAGAAACGCCGAGTAGTGGGATAAGCGAAATAGGATTCTTGAACCCATCAGTACCTGCCGTCTTTTAGCGTCGAACACCAAATGGGTACAAAATTCCAACGGCGTGGCGTCGCTTGCCGAAATGTTTTTGTGTCTTTCTCTTTATGTTGTTTCAAATGCTCAAAATTCATGTTCGTCCTCGTGGAGATGGGGGTGAAGAACAGAAAGAAAGTCACTTTTTTCGACCCAACGGTTTGCCATTTTACTGAAAGGATGTATCTGTGGGCTTTTCGTCGATGTGGTGCAATGGAACATTGTCAGTGAATGAAAAATTATTGTGAACGAGGGTAGCATCGCTATGATATCCACGGCATCATCTGCAACTAGTGCTCGTAGTGGTGCTTTCTTCCGACTGTACCGGCAGTGGGCTATGTTTTTGGCAACTCTCGTCTTCTTCTTGTGTATTGTGTTGGCTACAACCCACTTAAAAAAATTTCGATTCGGCTAACGCTGTCTTTGCCAGCATAGTCGGACTTGACCCTAACACAACACACTTGTGACCAATGCCCTAAAGAACGTGACCACTCTAGCTTCAATGATTATATGGAAACTGCTTTGGTCTAATTCGGAAGACCCGGCTGTTAATAGTCTTGCTCATCTCGTACGAAGTGCATACGATGACATTCTTTGCAGTAGTTCTGCTGCCCCGCCAGAAATTGGATGCACAGCAAATGCGCGTGTACGCGGTCTGGGAGAGAGCTTGGTAGTGATCGAGTGTTTGCTGAGTAGTCCGACGACCGCAATGCTTTTTTTTCGGCCTGCGGTCTGATGTAAAGCTGTAGGAAAAGCTCACTTCTACTTGTACCCGCCAGTAACCGGTAAGTGTATACTGGGGGTGTATGCGTATGCGAGGTATACTGGTCTGTTAGTACCAGTATACCGAGGAGTGCTTAGGTCGAAAGTTGCCTGCGTTCTTTAGCGTAAATTGAAAAGTGTATTATGTAGTGTTAAAAAATCCTAACATAAATTTTTTAACTTGAAATCTGTATATAAAGGAAACCACTGTAATTTCGCCCAATGAATTTCGACTGTGTCTTTTCATCGCAAAGTACACCCAAATTCAACACTCCTTCCGAGATTACCGGGGCTCCACATCAACGTAAAACAATTCAGATTTCCAATTCGCATGCATATTCGTAGTCGCAAAACCATCATAAAGTTGTAGGCAACTTATCTCAAACCAATCTTCTTTCTCAATTCCGTAACTCTTGGCGCATGTAGGGTCTTGGTCAGCAAGTCAGCGATCATGTCTTCGCTCGCGACGTGTTCCGGCTTGACCACTCCTTTTTTCGCAAAATCTTTCAAAAACTTCAGTTTTACATCAATATGTTTTGCGCTGGCAGCGCTCGCCTCACTCTGCATCTGCTTTATGGCAGCTTGATTATCGATTTTTAGGATAATTGGTGCTTTTGATTCCACCCCAATCTCCTCGAAAAGCTCTCGTAATCCAAGCGCTTCTCTTCCTCCCACCGCAGCAGCTACAAACTCGGCCTCTGCAGTTGACAAGGCTACCGTACCTTGCTTTTTACAGCTCCACCCAGCTATCACACCGTTCACGAAAATAACATTGGCACTGATGCTCTTGCGGTCTTCACGATCAGCGGCAAAGTCCGCATCGCTATAGCTCACAATTTCCAATGGCAATTTCATCAATTTCATACTTTCTTCCGACTTCAAACTCAGTTTTAGCCTCTGTGTGCCCTTTAAATATCTTGCGATGCGCTTCGCCACTTTGTAGTCCGCAAGAGTAGGCGCATGCGTGTGCCGTGTAGCACGGTGCACGGCAAAAGATATATCTGGTCTTGAGACTCGAGATATCCACAACAGGCTTCCTACTAAAGACTGGAAGTCTTTTATCGTAGGCAAATTTTCTTGAGGTTTCATCGGTAGCATTTCATTCAATTCATCATGCATTTCAATCTCCGAAATTGGTGTCTTCACTGCATTTGCCTCGCTCAAACCATGTTTCTTTAGCATATCTTCAATCGTTAACTCTTGATCCAACAGGTACTCGTGCTCGGAACTTCTTTCCACTCTCATTCCCAAAAATTTCGAAACATTTCCCAAGTCCTTAAGCTCTAAAATTTTCATGTTTTCAAAAAAATCATCCACTAGTGATGCGCTAGATCCTGTCACCAACAGGTCATCCACATACACGCCAACGAGAACCGTTCCAAAATTGTTTTTTCGTACAAAAACGCACGTGTCCGTCAAGCATTGAATGAATTCCATTTCGAGAAGTGTTCGACGCAGCAATTCATACCACAAACGTCCTGCTTGTTTTAAACCGTATAGGTTTCGTTCAAGTTTGAGAACTAGCTCCTTCGAAGACGTAACACCAAACTCTTTTAATGTTTCCACCGATAACTCCATTCCTTGTGGTATCTTCAGGTGAATCTCACAGTCGTTTTCCACCTTAGCCTTAGGGTACGCACTAGGTACGTCCCCGTGTCTTGCCGGCACGTTCCATATGAGTGCCATTATCAGTATCACTTTCATATTACTGATTTCCATCACCGTCGAAAATGTGACGAAATAGTCTTCCCCAAAAATTTGTTTGTCGCCCCGTGCCACAAGTCTCGCCTTGTATCGTTCCACGGTTCCGTCGGCTTTACGCTTGGTTTTGTAAACCCATTTTGTCGGTAGTGGTCTTTTGTGTGCGTCTCTCTTGATAATCTTCCAAGTTCCCAGGTCTTCTAAAGCTGTAATTTCAGCTTTTTCCGCCAGACTCCACTTTTCTGCTTGGCTGCCTTGGTGCGCTTCCTTGTAGTTTGTGGGGTCAGGCTCCGAATTTGTCTCTCCATCATTCGTAATAATCGTATCACACACCGCGAACGCAAATAGTAAATTTTCTTCATCTTTACTTCCCGTTTTTTGTTCTCCTTCTTTGAAACTTTGCTTCTTTGTGTACGACCTTGACTTCTTCGCCATTTGAGCCATAGCTTTGGATGTTTTCTTCACTTTACGGCCCGATTTTCTTGGTGCTGTCGCCGTATCAGTTTCGTTTCTTTGTTCACTCGTACCGTCGTCACTCGCATCCGGGGAGCGTTCCATAACTTGTTCCCTTTGATTTTCCTCGCTTTCGTATTCAGGAGGTTCATCTGCACTCGCTCCTTCGAGCGCACGTATGATTTTTCTATTCGCTTCGTCCGAAAGCGTCTCGATATTGCTGACGTGACGTGTTGTAGTTACTACTCGATCTTTCATGAGAAGAACCTTGTAGCCCTTGGTTTCGTCATTTTTACCCAGGATTAACGCTCTTTCAGCGCGTTTTCCAAGTGATTTTCTCTTGGCGTCACGCCAAACCATGCACGGCGAGCCAAAAACTACGATATCCGTCACGTTTGTCTTTTTCTTCGTTAAAACTTCAATCGGGGATGCACGTCTCGGGTTCGATCTTGTCGGACTTCTGTTCAAAATGTAGCTGGCGTATTCCGCCGCTTCAGACCAGTACATATGCGAAACACCCGATCCAAATATCATGCACCGGACCATATTAAATATAGTCCGGTTCATTCGTTCTGCTTTGCCGTTGGAAGCTGGAGTTCCAGCTTCCGTAATTTGTCTTCTGACACCCGTTCTCTTGCAGAAGAGGTCTACATTGCGATACTCACCGCCTCCATCAGTTCGCAAAACGTGAACGCGGCAATTGAACTCACGTTCAAACCAAATAACGAAATGTTCAAACATCTTTGCTGCCTGGTCTTTCGTTTTTGCAGCAAAAACACGTACGTAACTGGAGAAATGATCGATAAATACCACGAGATACCTGTTTCCACGCCTATCTCTTGGCGTGATAGGCCCCTTCAAGTCACTGCATATAACGCCACCAATACGGTCTATTGGCGCGTTTCGACCCGAATCTTTTTGCGGTTGTTTTGTTCTTGTGGTCTTCCCTTCCGCACACGTGAGGCAATTTGCCCTGCGGTGATCTGTAAGTCTAATTCCAGATGCAGGTTCTTTCGCCAATCTTTCAATGGTATCATAGGCTAAATGACCTAGCCTCACGTGAAATTGGTGCAGGGTTCCTTCTTGGTAGTCGTCATCCAAGTTTTGCGACACCACACTCATTACCATGTCTGAAAATACTTGTGCTGTGTCTGGTTCCTTTGCAGTACGTAAATTTGCAGTGAAAACATATCCAGAACCATTGACTTCGAACATAATCTCGTTCTTGCACATGAGATACATGTTTTCTCCGTTGTCTGTCAATACGCATCCCTTCTTTCGGAGACATCCGAGTGAAATCAAATTCTTTGTAAGTTTTGGCGCAAAATACACCTCCGTGAGCGTTATGGTAGAAAAATCACTCTTTAGTGTCACACTTCCGACTTTTGTAACTTCCAATGTTCCTCCATCCGGAAGCGTCATATTTTCTCCTTCGACGCAGTTCCGTACGTTGTCCAATGCCTCTGCATTCGACACTAAATGTCTACTAGCGCCGCTGTCGACAATCCAGATTTCTTCGTTTGACATAATGTCGCATCTTGTTGCTTCATGGTTCGTATCATCGTTTAAAATGGTCGACAATACGAAACGTTTTTCATTGTTTCCATCATTTTGGCGTCTTCCATTTCGTTCGAAACGTTTATTTTGCGGTCTTTTTCCACTCTGTCGACAGTGTCTTTGTATATGACCTTCCATACCGCAGTTGAAACACGTTCGCTTTCCTTTTTGTTCTTCGACAGAGTTCACCGTATTTTTGCCGAATACTTTATTCTTGTGGGCGTCTTCATCGAGTTCTTGTGCCCAGGCGACAAGTTCTTGAGCGTGCATCAAAAAATCTTGCCGTTTCGGATCATAGCGTATCATCAACGCTAATCTCAATTGTGGGGCTGCATGCTTCACAATATTTTCGACTATCAATTGCTCATGCGAGCCGCTCTCTTTAGCCAAAAATACCAGATATAAAAAATGTTGCGTCCACGTCCTGTGCGGGTCTTTTTTAGCCGCAAACATCAGTGCTGCCTGGTGGCGTGTAATGTTGACCTTGAAAGCGTTTAACATCTGGTCCAGGACGAAATAAAGCTGTGGTGACATTTGCCACCATGTTGCTATATTCGCCTGGAAATAATTTGCCGCCACACCCTCCAGATGTTCGCCTAGCTTGTTTACTTTTAGTCTTTCAGTCCATGTAAAGCCAGACGACAACTCGGCAATCTCCACAGCTTCTATGAAGAGATATGCCCACTGTTTGAAACCCGCTCCAAGTCCAGGGTACACTTCCACTCCCGAAAAATTTTGAATCATCAACCTTGGTATTTTCATGCCCCCAGGCGGGCCAAAATTTTGGGGAACGTAACATCCAGGTGGTACATTACCACCTGCAGCTCTTTGCGGCGCTACTCCAGCCGCCTGACCTTGGTGTACATTAGGTGCACCGGCACGTGCTGCACCACCTCTTTCTATTCCATCTTCGGCACTGAGGTCATTGATGGTCATTCGTTGTCCAAACGGCCCATAATTCTTAACCGTTTCCCTGAACACACTTCTTTCTTCTGCCATGGGCGAGTCCTTTTTCGATCCCGGCGATGTGCTGGGGGCAGAAGGCGTCGAACGCTCGTCTTCCATTATCTCTACGCGTTCTTCAAGCTTTTTGACGTACTCCAATAGCGCTGCCACATTGGCCACCGGCGCTACTCCTTTGTCTTCCTCCATGTAGAGACAGAGAACGTAAACTCCACGAAAACTGAACGAAAAAACGTGAACTCCACGAAAAAGAAACCGAGAGCGTGAATTTCACGAAAAGAAAGCCGAGAACGTGAATTCCACGAAAAAGAAATCGAGAACGTGAATTCCACGAAAATGAACTTAAAAATTGAAACCGCAATACTCCAAAATACGTGAATTCACAGCGTAGTTCTTCAACAATGAAGACTTAGTGAAAATTGACCCTTTCGAATGGGGACTTTTCAAATAATTCTTGGTGTTAACCAAAAATCAGGAAGTTCAGACTTGTAGTTTTAAAATGACCTTAGCCCCGTGAACCTTGGGCTCATAACCTGTAGGAAAAGCTCACTGCTACTTGTACCCGCCAGTAACCGGTAAGTGTATACTGGGGGCGTATGCGTATGCGAGGTATACTGGTCTATTAGTACCAGTATACCGAGGAGTGCTTAGGTCGAAAGGTTGCCTGCGTTCTTTAGCGTAAATTGAAAAGTGTATTATGTAATGTTAAAAAATCCTAACATAAATTTTTTAACTTGAAATCTGTATATAAAGGAAACCACTGTAATTTCGCCCAATGAATTTTGACTGTGTCTTTTCATCGCAAAGTACACCCAAATTCAACATTAAATGTTAACAAAACGATCATATCAAAAGCCGCTACCCACGCGCGGAAAGCTTGAAATCAACTCTCTGCTTTTTTCCGTACAGAAAGTGAGTGGGTTGGACTTTGCTTGACCGCTGGTTTCGTTTGCGTCAACGATGACGAGGATCAATATTCATTGCACATCGACCCATTCGATGCCTACGTTATGCTGGCGTTACTATGTATCGGGTCTCTGTCGTTCGTGTTGCAAAACTGTGAAAGAGCAGCCAACTACTGCTGACACTCAAGTCAAAGCCGACGTGAACTGCACGAAAGAAAAGAAAATATCGAGGCTTTCATTGCTGCTGATATTTAATCTCGCTTCTTCAATGATGTTACAATCTCTCGCTTCTTCAATGATGTTACAATCTCTCGCCCAAAAGAGAGATTGTAACATCATTGAAGAAGCGAGATGGCAAAGCCATGTGTGAGACCGTGAGTCTTGATGGCAAGCTCCATCAAGGAAGGTTGTTCGACGCAAAAAGAGACACTGACGATCGATTCCAGAGACAACGAAGGAACTCCCGATTACAATTACAATAGAGAATGTTTTTCCTACGAGGAATGAAATTTTGTAGCACGGAATGGGTCATTGGGGTTGTGCAAGTTGATGCAAAATATGAAGGCGATTCCAAATCGAAATTAAATCAAATTACGTCAAATGTCAATGAATTCTTTTTGCAATGAAGTCTCGGATCAAACCCTCTACGAGTCGTACTTGATGGTGGATGGAATGTCCTTTATAGACTCTCCCCGCTCGTTGGCTTCGGGTTCACTGATGAAGATATTTGAGACAATGCCGTGCTTTGCTTTCCGCTAGTGTATATCAACAGTCAATAGTCGTTGACACAGAGCGAAAAATTGAGTCTCAAGCGATTAACGTTTTGGGTTGCAAGCCCATGGACCGTGAACGATGAGAGCACACACAGAGAGGTAGAAGATGAGATACTTTAACTATCGAGGGATTACCTCCCGCCATGCTCTCTTTGGGTCAGGATGATATCGAGAATTTTCTTTTACGTCGTGGACCAAACTAAAGAATCTCTATCGCTCGAGCATAAACAAACATTGTGTGACTTTGCACCGACATTGCCCAGCACTGGTGAACGTGAGGTGATTAAAGAGAATGCGGCCCTTAAGATCTCGAAATCTTGAATTCTGTTATGATGGAAAAGCAACTATCATTTACGGCAAAGAAAAAATATGCTGTTTTACATGTCCCGAGTGGAATTGGAATTTGTCTTGTGTCTGGGGACTCTTGTTTCTAGACAAGGTCTCGTTTCAATCTTGAAAAGGTAGATTTATATCTCGAGCAGCGGCAGTTTTGGCGCTCGCCACGTTGCCAGTGAATGTCTTTTGCTCGGTATTCTTTTATCTCGTGTCTTGTCGCACTTATTTCTTTTTGGTGCCTAGTTGCTAAGGACATTATACGGAATCTTCGGAAAATTTGGTGGAAGGTTCATCACGATGCAGCTTCAGTCGACAAAACAGTAGCAAGCACCCGGACATTTATGAACTAGCTGAAAGTTTTATTGTTTGTTTGGCAGATGGTGCTAACGAACTTCAGATCTAACCTCGTACTCCCATTTCACGTTCTCACTAGCACTTTCAAAAGACTTGAAACGTTGATGACCCCCAAGAATGGGGATCCTAGACATCATCAGTCCATACGACTAGCAACATTCGCGATCAAAGATCATCGATCGACACGAGAAGAGGGTATCAGATGATGTAGTGATCTTCGTTTCTTACGTTTCTACAGACCTCCCGCCTTTTACACAAAGTCTTTATCCCATCAAATTTGCGAGACCTCTCTACAAACTTACGTCTACGTCAACGTTTGTAATACTTTGCCTTCAACTTCTTATCGACTGCTTCGTTTTAATTCTTCTCTCAGCCTACGAAATCAGAAGAAGTAATTTCTCGATGTTTCGGAATCCTTTCCTTAATGCCATGACTTTTGTCGTCACATTGGACGTAATTGGATTGATCCCGGGCAATTGCGATGAAACCCTTTCCAGCATGTGCAACACTTGGTTGTTCCAAGGATCGACCCCAATGTTCTTCATTTTGCCAACCAAGAACAAACCATGGCCAATATAAGCAGCACTTTCAAGACAAAAAGCTTCTTAAAAAGACGCTCAGCTTCAGGATTCAAGGAATGCGTGGGATATAATCGTTACAACGGGGGCTCTACCTCCAGCAACATAAGCCAGCGTATCAAATGAAACCCACCGCAAAACCTTTTCGTCTCCCCGTTTGTTAGGAATATAGCTTTCCAGCACGCCAATCTCTCCATTAGCCGTGATGATGGGATTTTGAGGATCGCCAGTCTTCATCAGTAGGTTGAAAACTTTGTTGGGATTGTTTTCACTGTCCTTAAACCAACGTTTCGAAAACTGCCCCTTCATCAGTTCGCTGCGTCGTCCTCACATTATCTCCCAGACATTACCACGTCTTTAACTTTGCCATTAGCGACACATCTGGTTTCTTGCCGAAAGCCTTACAAACGCTTTAAAGTCCTGGTGGTGAAAGACATCCAAGGCAGTTGCAGATGTGTCTTTTTTTTCTTGGTTAAAATTGCTTCAAAACCTTTCTTCAGACTGTCCATTAAAGTCGTCGGCGCCCTCTCTACGTCGTTGATGGTCTAGTTAGCCTGCAGGAGTCTCTTACCTTGCTTGGTTTCAGCTAGAGATTGGCCATAAGCTGATTTGTTGTACGATGTGATTGGGATCCCTTTGCGTCCGAAGCATCGCTGGCACTTGCCATGAGGGCGCAAAAAGGGAAGAGTATAAACGCATCTTGGGTATTGACGAGCTGACCGAATGACATCGCACAACAAGTCAGCTAATGTCCAATCACTAGCCGAAACCCAGCAGGCAAGAGACTCCTAAGGACGAACGGACCATCAACGACGAAGAGAGGGCGCCGGTGACTTTGATGGTCCAAATCCACGTTTAAACCACAAACAAATCCCCTCTCTGACCAATCAGAGAGGGTTTGTTCATATGTAGAGTTATTAGATCGATAATAGTCGAATAGTTACTGTAAGGTAAACTGCCAATTTGGGGCCTCCTGCCAATTTGGGGCCGCTCCTGATTTTGGCCAATAAGCTTTGACAAAAAAATGTCAGCGTATCAATTGGTAGAAATAAACAAAATGATAGCGTATCGATTGGTAGATTTGTTTTTACTAATATTAAAAGGGGTAGGTGTGGTAAAGGTGATACAAAAACTCATATAAAAAAGCGGCCCCAAATTGGCATTTCGTACTTTTACGAGACGCGAACGGAAAGAGTTAATATTTTTGATACATTAGCCCATTAGCGATAGATAAACGGCTATAAAAAATCCTGATTAGTTGGAATTTTACCCAATACTTTTTTTTGCGACAGATTATAAATAGGAGAAAAGTTATGACTACAACAGTGTACAGAAATTAAAGAAGGCCCCAACTTCAAATTGGCAGTTTACCTTACGAACATTCTCTGTGAAAAATGCTCAAATGCCGCTACATTAGTGGTTTTCACGGTTCGAAGGTAGGTCAAGTCCTGATTTTGTCGCAAAGACCCCACCTACCCAGCAAAGGTAGGGTGAGGATCTGGGCTTGCACGACAAACTTTCTATCACGGCAAGTTTAAGAACAATGCTTTTCCCGAGGATGGTACCCTGGTGAGGAACGGAAACCACTGGATAAGCCTACTGGGGGGAGAAGGTGAAAACACTCACTCTGGAAGAGGGGCAGGCAAGCAGGGACATTGATGAGATAGTCCCTGCGTCTCCTGACGAGGAGGGTAGTCAGGAGGGTAATGCGTGCCTGGCTAACACTACGGTATCTGAAAGCGAAAAGGCAGTTATTGATCTTACGGAAGAAACACCCAGTGTATCTACTCAGGAAGTGACCGCTATGGAAGGAGTGGTGGAGCCATCGGAGCGTGTGACGACGGAGGATGAGGGTATAAAGCAGAACACCTGTTAAAACTAATACTCCGGAAGAACTGACTCTAGTCCTTTTTCACACACTAAAGGAGGCAGAACATTCCAGACCACGATTAAAAACGTGGCTGGACCTGACTCACCAGTTGTTTCGGGGATCTAACCATTTCTTAAAACGCACGCAAAGAGGTGGCAAACAAGCAGGAGGGAAGAAGATAGATTTGTCTTACCCGGAATTGGAACGTCTGATCGACCTATTCGAATTACCGGTTGTTAAGCATAATCTTAGTTGGAAGGTAAGGTTCCAAAAGGCGCTGGATGCATGGAACTTAGCGCTCAAACTTAACAAACCGCTAGTCACTATCTATTCTGGCCCGTAAGATAGGTAGCTGTCAGGTGGAGGTGGCGGTAAAGGGGCAGAGTGTTTTGCAAGGATGGCTTCACAAAGTCACAGGAACAAAAGCGGAATCAGTCTCTAACACGTCGGTACACAGCCTATCTCTTTAATCCTGGCGTTTTTTCTCAAGAAATTATTGCTACTCTCACTAAAGTTTGTGAGAAGGAGTGGAGAGGCAAGGATAAACAGCAATTTAGGGACGGTAGCCCGGAAGAATGGCAAATACTTAAGTGTTTGGCGGAAGGAACGATTCTATCACGCACTTTACCACAATTTTTACGCCAAATTATGACATCAAAAGACCGTCTTAGGTTAATTTTAACAATTAGGGTAAGAGTGGAAGGATGCTTAATCATGGACCTACAAGGTGAAGCAGCGATTTAAAGGGCTTTTCAGAGCACGAAGAGCCTTCAGGAAAGTATCTCGACAGCGGCGACGGCACGAGGTATGGCTAATGATCGTTTATGGGAATGCTAGCGAAGGTCAATCGTTAGCTACAATTCAATCGACTCGTTGCCTCTTCTGTATTTCTACACGTGATATAGCAAAAGGTACGAGGCGATTAGTGTACCATATCACAAAACAAATTCATGGGTTACGTAACTTACATGCCAAGAGAGCACAGAAGAACCGGTATGGTCCAGAAAATATCAGGAGCGAGCTCTGGAATGAATGGGTTTCCGGCCGGATTACGCGATAATCTTGCGAAACGGTACGCGAAACATCGATATAATGAGATTGCACGGCTTTCTACAGTCAATCATCACTGTGGATTTCCGCTTTGAAGAACTTGACTCCGGGGGACCGTTATCATCAACGTCGCTGGATTGGGAAATAGTCATCGCGGCAAGCGGATGTCCCGAGCAACTACGGGACATATGGAGAGTAATATGGTCTGGTCATATCCTCACCCTCGAACACCCAGGCACGAGGGGAAAGCTCCACTGTTTACGCTGCGGAGAAGCTGGGCATCAAGTAAGGAGTTGTTCAGTAACGCAAAAGAAATTATACGGGGAAAATTGTCTTACTGTTTCAGTTGAAGAGGCGGAACTAATTGACACGCCGGATCCAATCTTTGACAGCATGGAGACGCTAATGAAGGAGGCCCGGGAAAATTGTGAAGAACAGGACGCCTTAATACGGAAACGTCGGCTGAAAGAACAGGTCGACAAGTCGGCTACCAACACAACGGAAAAGACACCGGAAACTGGCGACTTGCAAACGGAGAAGGATGAGCCTTAGGTCCCCACATCAGCGCAGACTAGACGGGAGGGCTCAACCACGGGTACAGCGAACGGGAGAGATACAGTAGTGGAAGAAAGAGATGACTGGATGACGGTCACGAAAAAGAAAAATGGGGTAACATTAAAGACCAGTGAACTGGATCAACGTGAGACGAGACATGATACGCAGAACCACCCGTTGGACAAGAAGGAAACGGTAGCTGCACAGCCTAACGTTAAGAGGACGCTTCGGAGCACAGTCACAAAACCGGATAAAGAAGATGTACTGAAAGGAACAAAAACCAAACCGGAACCGGAACCTAAACCGGTTAAGCCCAAAAGTAATTCTGGACTCAAGGACGGCACCAGTAAACCACGGGTTACAGCTGGCACGCAGGGCAGACAACAGGTAAACACGGATCTCTTAATAGTGGAGGCGCAAGTGAAGGCGGAACTGGGAAATTTCATTAAGACACTTACCCACCAGGAAGGACCTCTCCAACCATTCAAGTGGGAAGTAGGACCTAATATCGCGGAGAAGGAATACAATCTCAACGACGCATTTTTAGCCATGGGGCTCCAACAAGTGAAGACCCCCATTGACAGGAAATTGTCAGGCATACAGTGTTGTGCAAGCACTGTTCAACTCATCCCTAGACGACAGCGCTACGATTTTGGAACAGGCCACAGCGTGCATCAAAAAAGGCTGTGCGACGCGGGGCCTGCTGGACTTTAAAGCGAAGTATCCGGCGGGAGTACGTAAACAGACGCTGCGAAGCCAAGGCAGGGGGGTACGACAAAATGGCGGCGAAACAATCAGAAATAGAGCTCGAGTCGTATCTGCATGATTATGGCAACAGCTCGTCTAAGCTGGATGCGACGGTAAGTAGCCAAAATTGGGGTAGCAATGACACTTTAATTTGTCGAGGTACACTACTGCAAAGGCATCTTTTTGTTATAAGCGTGGACGCGGTCAGTGGCAAGCCGGGCGCGATTCACTTTGCGCCGGAAATCCGGGTTCAACAACGGAAAAATTCGCCACGTGCGGCGAATTCCCTATCTCGCTAGGTCAATGTATTCAGGAAGTGATCACGCTGAAAAACGCTGTAAAGGAAGGTAAAGGTAAGTTACCTCTGGTGATACACTTCAAGAACATTCACTATCAAGCATGTGTTCACGGTTGGAGAACAAAAGAAGGCACTAGCCCAGGAGACACAGAGCAACCAGATGTCGTGATGGCAGATTCGGAGGGAGGAGGAGTAAACAACAAGAGTACTAGGGAAAAAGAAGGGACAACGTTAGTGGGGCAGCAGCAGGAACCAGGAGGTCAATTAGTCAGTCTTTCGACGGACTTGTCACCCGGGAAGTTGATTCGAGCGCAAGTGGAACATCTTTACGCCTGAATGATACGAGGCAACAAGGTTTACTCAAGATTCTAGTGGAGACAGTTACGTATTTGCCGGAACATCGACAGGGCGAGTTCATGAGGGCTGACATTCGTGAGGAGTCTGTGCGACAACTCCTGTCCAACATGTACAATATTTCCGAGGAGACATTGTGGGAGTGGCATAATGTCACTTTTGGGACGTTAGCGAAAAAAGATCAGCCGGAACAAGACAACTCGATGGACGTATGAGCGGAGATAACGAAATCGGAAGCAGCAAACACGGATAGCGACAAGATAACGGATGCCGAGCAGAAGAGGACTCGAAAAAAGAGAGCGGTCGATGAATCATATACGCCGACCAAGGAGGAGGCGAAAGCGGTCACAGCAACGGTGAAGAGAGATTTGTTCGCGTCGGGACGGCTGGGGCAGATGGAGATCATCTCACCAGGAGGCACAGACAGTATCGAAGAGCAAGTGTGGAACTCGATAGCCCAGGTCTGGCTACACCAACAGGTTGTTCCTTTTCCGACATTCAGCGCATCCCCAGGAGATTGGTTGAAAGCAGTGAGGATGGATCGCCTTGCCCTGGCACAACTTATGGAGTATTTTGACAATCCACACATCATCATTGCCAGATTGGGCACGAAGTCATTGGTGAACTGGCAAGGGACTAGAGAAGGCAGTATTGGGATGCCATGATCACACTAAGCACGTCAGCCGGAACACAGCCGGAAGTGGAGAAATTCTTGAAGGACTGGGCACACCGAGTCAGCATTCTTAAAGGTGACAATCAAAGAGAAGCGTTGAGAGCAAGCGGACAGCACTGGAAAACTCACAAGGAACATAGTTATGGCAACAATGCTCGATGGAAGTTATGTGGACCACATCGTCATTTCAACTTCGCTCTTATTGCATTGTGTGCCCACGTGTACAGTAAGCAACTCGCGGGTTTGACTGGCGAGCCGGCGCTACATCAGGATCCAATTTGGGTCAAGATTCGACGATTCCAGATGGCACGGGCGCGAGTGCCCCAGTTTCAAGTGCTTGCAAAGCGTTTGGACGCAGACGATGGCTCTGTGTGGAAGGACATTACTGAGTTTTTCATTTCAACTGTAACTAACGTTTCTCTGCCCGATAGGGATCGGAAAAAGTAGATATGGACAGTATAACAATAGAAAATCAAAGAGGTGCACAAGCGCCTCATTGTTACTGAGGGCACGCCACGAGAACAAAAGGACGAGGAGCAAATCAATGCGATGTTAGACGCCATGGATTGTTACAGCAAGCTGACAGTGGCGTCAACAGAAATGCGAGACGGGTTCCAACACGGGACAGAGAAAGTGACTGGGGACACCGAATTTCATGTGCTAACGCAGAATGTTAGAGGTTTTTTGGTGGGGACCAGACACGCATGGTTACAATCTCGGAAAAACATATCGGCCAAGACACGACCCTTATGCATTTTGGTCCAAGAAACGCACATTACAGGCAAAGAGGAGGCGCACGACCTGACGACGCAGTGGGAACGTATGTGGAAATATACTGATGCAACTCACCGCTTGGCGTTTTGGAGTGTAGTACAGAAGAAGACAGGGGGAGTGGGTATACTGGTTACCCCTAGGCCGGGCTGGAAAATTCGACCCTGGCGGAGCTGATGCTGGACGGATCGCATAGTAGCACTGGATTTGAACGATTGGAAATGCGTCCACAATTATGCGCCGTCAGTGAGTGAAAAGTAACGAGCGGCTTTCTACAGGAGCCTGGGTGCTTGGAATTTACAGCAGCATTCCAAGGTTATTCTTGGTGGAGATTTCAATTGCGTGGAAGCGCCCACTTTGGATCGGACCGGTCCAATTCGCAGACGTACCACGGAAAAAGTCCAGAATTGTCCAGACTTCTCCGCACATGGAACTTACAAGATGCAGCATTAGTGCAATTCGCGTCATGGCGTATGGAAGACATTGAAAATTTTCAAGCTTTTACGTTTTGGCAGGGAGAGTCAGCAAGTCGGAGAGACCGATTCTACATTTCGGAAGAGAAATATGAGTGGGTTAAGAATGTCGGCACTAGCAGACCTGGCATTCCGTCGGACCATGACCAAGTGGACATCCATGTCTGTTATCATCAAGGAACGCAAAAGAAATCAAGAACCCAGCATTTCAGACTACAATATCCAATTCGGGGAGCGGGGGGTTTGAAAGTGCAAGTTGAGATTAAGGAACTAGTCGGGACGTCTCGTGTGAGTGACCAGGACGGAGCAGCACTTTGGGACAAGGTAAAGGACTCATGGGTAGCTGCAATAATCAGGGTCCGTAATAGAGTAGCGCAACGAAAGCGACGTCATGCGAAACACCTGGAACAGGCTCTCTACGGACGCGCCACAAGTAGAGAACTGTGGTGGAGCCGATTTCCAAATCCATGACCGAAGTCGTGGGTGGAATCCGGATACCCACTG
>MIQA02005030.1:0-27011 GCA_001887855.2 Sclerospora graminicola | reverse complement strand
ATCGCTACTTTCCGCAAGTTGCTTGCGGTTTGCTGCTAGTGGAAGCGTTCGTGGGCTACATCATCATCCAAAAAGTGCCATGTACGTGTTCATTACTTATATACGAAGAAGAAGTGGGATTTTTCATAGCTTTTCTATGACAGACACGGAGATCGACTGGTCCACATATATGCAACAAGTGGAACTATTCAAAGGAGGAGAACGAGATTACTTGAATATTCGTGGTGATACTGGACCACTTGTGTATCCTGCAGGCTTTTTATATGTGTTCTCGTTCCTTCATTCGGTTACGGACGATGGACAGAATATTCGTCGCGCGCAATATATTTTTCTTGGCTTCTACCTCGTCACGATAGCCTTTGTACTGGCTATCTACTACCGTGCACGTGTGTTGCCTCCATGGGCCACTATTTTCTTGTGCGTGTCAAAGCGTCTACACTCGATCTATATGCTACGCATGTTCAATGACGGCGTGGCCATGATGCTGCTCTTTATTGCAGTGTATCTATTTGCACGACAACGCTGGCGTTGGGGCTGTGTGTTTTTCAGTTTATCGGTATCGATCAAGATGAACGTATTGCTGTTTGCACCAGCGTTGTTCTTCCTTTTGCTGCAGTCGTGTGGCATTCTACGTACGGCATGGTATCTATTTCTTTGCGCTGCGATCCAGATTGCATTGGGCTACCCATTCCTTAAGCACAACTGGTGGAACTACTTGAGCAAGGCTTTTGAGCTAAGTCGCGTGTTTCAGTTCAAGTGGACGGTGAATTGGAAATTTCTTGATGAAGAAACGTTCGTCTCGGCTGGATTCGCAGTGTTGCTCTTGTTAGGCCATCTCTTTTTCATGGTGATTCTTCTAGACAAGCACTTTAACATCATCGGTACGATCCGCGCTGTCATGATCAAACCATTCGCCATTTACGAGCCGTTTCCAATCCAAAGCGAGATTGTCGTGACGTCACTTTTTGTGATGAATTTTGCTGGAATTGTATTTTCGCGCACGTTGCACTACCAATTCTACTCGTGGTACTATCCAACATTGCCATATTTACTTTGGTGTTCCGATTTGCCTCTGTTGCTGAAGATGGCGGCGCTGCTCAATAACGAGTATGCTTTCAATACGTATCCACCGACCGTAATGAGCTCACTAATGCTGCAGCTTACAAACCTGTTCCTGCTAATTACGTTGTACCTGAACCAAAAGTCAAACTCTTTTGTTCCATACCTGGATGCCGAGGCTCGTACAAACCTCATCACCTTTGTTAATGAGGAGTGCTTTGATGGTGCTCGTCAGCTTGCACTGTACTATGGTAGTGTGACGGAGGATCTGGCTCAAGGTGCGACGGTTTCGTCGATTGATGAGCACGAGATAGTTTTGTCACTGCCCAAAATGAAGCTTACGCTCGCAGTTGGTTTTGGCAGCAGTGGACCTGTCACTGGTGAAGGTTACGGTCGACAAGTTCTCAAAGGTATGCTCAATGAAGCCAGCGAGGGTATTAAGGCTGGTGATACCATGGGCAAGCTAATCAACCGCGAGTACATGAAGGACAAACAACTAAAAGGCCTTGTGGACTCGTTAGACGAGCAGCAAGACGGTAGTAAGTCACTGCGTCAACGCACGACCACCAAGAAAACTGTGACGTCGACGACAGTAGTGTAAACAGATTAACCTTTGTGAATTCCTTTTTACCCCTAACATACACTTAATTTGGCACAATTTAGTCCGTGTTACCATTCATGGGCAAGCTAATCAACCGCGAGTACATGAAGGACAAACAACTAAAAGGCCTTGTGGACTCGTTAGACGAGCAGCAAGACGGTAGTAAGTCACTGCGTCAGCGCACGACCACCAAGAAAACTGTGACGTCGACGACAGTAGTGTAAACAGATTAACCTTTGTGAATTCCTTTTTACCCCTAACATACACTTAATTTGGCACAATTTAGTCCATGTACCATTCATTTTGTCCCAATAATTGCAACTGATGACGGTCGCATTGGCTTTTGAGAGCGACGATGGCTCGCGAGTCATTGAGAGACAAGTGCAGGTGCAAGAGAGCGATGGTGAACGTGTAGAGGATTATGATATATGTGAGTATTATGACATTCATCGCACCGTCAAGCAGCTCCGTCAAGGTGGCTATAAGAAAATTGCTCTCCAGTTTCCAGATTCGCTATTGCCAGATGCTCCACTAGTTCAGAAACAGTTAAAAGAGGAGCTACTTGACCAATGGGAGCGCGTGTTTGTGCTGGGAGACACGTCGTATGGTAGCTGCTGTGTGGATGAAGTGGCAGCGCAGCATCTTGTAGCTGACTGCATTGTGCATTACGGTCGCACATGTCTGAGGTGAGACTCGGAGGTGTTTTTTGCTAGAAAAGAGCTATCTTTTGTTAAAGTGGGCGGTAATTAATGAGCATCCGTTTGTTTTTTATGGTTATGGTTATGTAGTGCCACGACTAAAATTCCGGTGATTTATGTGTTTGGAAATGCACTAATTCAAGTTGACGATTGTGTGCAACAATTAAGTGAGACGATTGATGCTGTGGAGCTGACGAAGACAATAGTAGTGCTGTATGAACCTTGTTATCATCATGCTAGTAGTACTGTGTTTGAGAGACTCCAAACGAAGTTTGGCCAACGGAAGCTAGTGTTTGGAACCATGGAAACGATTTATGATCCCACGAAGGTGATGGAGAAAGAGGAGATTGTGGATGCTAGTGAGACTTCTTCGACTACGGTGCTTTACATTGGTGGACAGAAAATTATTTTGGATGGCGAAAAGGCAAAGATCACACCGAAAGCTTATACATTGCTCTATATTGGGACGGAATCGGCGCATCTTAGCGGCATTTTAATGCGATATAGCGATGTGGACTGTTTCTCGTATAACCCCAAGACGATGTCGACTCAAAAAGAAGGCGCGGCTGTCAATCGTGCGCTAATGAGACGGTAAGTTGTATTTGAGATGCATTGGACGTCATGTTAATAGTGTTGCGTGGGCATTAGGTATTATCTGGTCCAGCAAGCCAAGGAGGCGCAAATTTACGGTATTTTGATGGGTACTCTTGGTGTTAGCAGATACCTTGACGTGGTGCATGGTTTACAGAAGCTGATTAAGAGGTGAAGTTTAGTTGAAGAGGGTGTGACAACTAAATAAATAACGCTAGTGCTTTTGTGCTTTCAGGAGCGGACGTAAGTCGTACCTGTTTGTAGTAGGCAAAGTTAATGTGCCAAAACTTGCCAATTACGCCGAAATCGACGTCTTCGTACTCGTTGCATGTCAGCAAAACACGCTGATGGATAGCAAGGAGTTTTACAAGCCTATTGTGACTCCGTACGAGCTTCAGCTTGCGTTGTCGTGCACTGAGGAGTGGGATGGCCGTTACAAGACAGACTTCCGCGAGGTTATACCAGCACTAGAGCATGCTGCACAAAATGTAGAGCAGGCACCTTCCGATGATGGCGGTGACGAGCCATTTTTCTCGCTGGTTTCTGGAACATACAAGACGTCGTTGCGCTCGAAGGAAATTGACCGTCAAGCCGCAACTCAATCGCTTACTGCGTCTAACGAGTCCCACACACTCTCAGTTTTGCAGCTCAAAAACGAAGGCAAAGAGCTCACAACCTACCATAGTGAGGCTGCGGAATATTTTGCAACGAGAGAGTATCAAGGTCTAGATCCACGCATAGGCAAGACGCCAGCACACGCTGCCGTCGAGGGTAGCACAGGCATTGCGAGGGGATATACTCACGAATTGCAATCGTAATGTTTGCGTATTTTCAATTCCACCACAAGAGATCCCAAGCTGTTTAACAGTAGTCAATAGGTCCAAAACAACAACGACGGCAAGTAAAAACTGATGATACGTAAGACACAAGTTGTGCGTGTATATACCAAGCGTAGACCGGCCTATACAACGAATTCATCCTTCTGTCCAAGACAGCGCGAGGCTCATGAGCGCAGGAGCTCACCGAGCAGGTCGCAAATACAAATAATGAACGTTTCAATAAATTTAACGATTTTATCAAGATTTTCATGTTGTCGGATATGACGCAAGTCTTCTCTTGCCGCAGTCATTCTTCGGACACACGGTCCGCACGGTTTAAACTAACGTGATATCCGCCATGAAACAGCATGGCACAACGTCGACACGTGATACCTTCTTAGTGTAGCACCAAATGTCCGAATTTTGTGGTAGTAAAAGAGCGTCGATGATGTTAATAGCGCTTTTACTCAAGTCATGGATATTTTTTACCGTTCGTGCCTGACCAAACGCTCAATACCATGCCTGATATTTGTGCCTGCAGATGTTTTAATTACTGGTGCTATTCTTCAAACCTTAAGTATGAAACTGCATTAAAAGTTTCGTCGGCTATTCCACAAGTGAATCCACAGTACCATCGGAATCTAAGATGTGCATGAAGATCGAGTGCTCAACGTGCCATAAGCCTACGTGGAGAGGCTGCGGAATGCACATCGAGAGTGCGCTTAGTGGTGCGACATTGGACGCATACCACCGTATGCATTTTATAAAACTAATTATTTATTGTCGTTAGGTGTGAATGAGGAGGACCGTTGCCCCAACTGGAAAACTGGCAAGCACTATTCGCCTAATGGAGAGCCGGAAAGTCCATGCATAGTACAATAAAAAAAGTCGAAAAGCAGATTCACACTTCGTCATGGATCGGTTGTCGAGTTGGTGCTCCACCAGAGCATGTCCACCACAATACCATAAACCAATTATTAGTGGTTCTCACGAACCAAAGTATAATGGAGAATGGAGAAATAATGGATTGTCATTGGTCAGATCCATCCTCATCCTTCTTGATCTGTCATTCAAAAAAAAAGAGGAGGCTGGAGAAATGCAGTAGGTTGGCATATGATTCGCCAAAAAGACTGAAGAAGAATGCTCGTAATTGGCTGTTATTCCTGAGTAGAATGAGCTATTTTTAGTCTTCTTTTTACATGTTAAACCTCCGGCATCTGTGGTCGGCACAAGAACGAGAGCACACAAATACTAGCTGAGAGATAACAAATAAAAGGAATAAGTCGTCTAGATGGAATAGAATCACAGAATGTTTAAAATGCGAGTTGGGTCTTAAAAGTTTACTCACTCCTGTAGACATTATTCACGATAAAATTATTGTGCTCTAACTTTTGGAGAACGAAATAAGCCAGTTCGAGGTACTCACGAACGGTACAGGGAGGATGAATTGTCAACTCCATCACTCAACCTTCCATTCTACCTCTATTCGTGAGAACCACTATTGAAACCAGAAAATCACAGAATTCACTTCTTGTCTAAATCGATGCTAATATTTACGCGGGATACAAAAATAGGCAGGTTTTGTGGCATCCCTCATTAACAAACGTCAAGCTGTAATACGCTATGTGAAAGATGCGCTTGCTTCTGCTTTAACAAGCAGGTAGTGATCTTCTTTTCACAATTTGATGAGCAAGATTATCAGTAGGGGGTTCTGCTAGTTGCTGTACCTGGTCGCCGCAAAAATCACTCAACTATCTAATATTTGGCTTGCTCAATTGTGTTCCGTAATCTATTATTTTATACAGGCTTCATGGTGAAATAAAATATTGAGAAATATCTTTCAAAGACTGAGTAGCGCTGCCATAGCTTAGTGGTAAAGTTCCTGGTTCACAGTCAGGAGGCTGGTGGTTCGATTCCGCCTGACAGCATTCACCCAAATCTCAAACACTGCTGAAATTTAGTCATTCGCACGTGCTGGCCGGTATATAACGGCTTACGCGACCACCTGCGCCGCAAGTGTGAGCAGATTGACCATCAATATGCTAAGTACACGAGTCGGGATCCCCTTTTGATAAAGATTCGGGGCAAATTTGTATCCACAATCGAGCGTCACAGCTGACCCAGGCATACAGAGCGATATCACAGCTCAATCATTTCGATTATCATTTAACAAGATCGACATCCGCTCGGTCGGTGGAGCAATAATAGAAAAGGAGACCATTCTCGTCCACTTCATAGCTTGGGGTGACTTTGATGAAGTTCTTTCTTCAATCTGACTTAACTTTTCCAGGTCGCCCCACAAATAGACCTTCAAATCCACAATCCATTTTTCTTCATCATGAGCTTGAAGAATCCTCTCGATCCGAAGATGCTGTACTATTATTTCGTTTAAAATTTCTCCTGAAGTTGGCCTATGAGGTACCGATCTGGCTCTGGACCCGGTCATTATCGTCACGTGTGCTGGTACTTCTCAATCATCCGGCCGGATCAGCTCGGGTAGCCGATTGATTTCGACTAATTTACCCAATATCGCATTATCGGTAATTCGGTAATCGTCGATCCGATCGATCACGTGATAGGCACTTTGATTCGAATCCCGTTTCACATGCGGGAGATCATGGTCTGGTCATTCTTGCAGGATTTTCGTCACTTAATCGTTCAACCACTAGAGACAGGGTCGATTTCCCCGGTGGTCGGTATGATCACAAGATTTTAATCTCGACAAATGAATTTTATTTTGCATGTTAAGAAGATTCAGACCGAGCAGCAGACCACGGTACTCGACTTCGTTGACAGTGATGCCTGGCGTATAATCCGTATCAGCGGATATGATGGACCACTCAGGGAATTTCCACAAAAGAGCACTGTACGCCCCGATACCTTTTTGAACATATCGAAACTTATGACGACCAGGCCCTCGTTAGGGTCCACGACCGGCGGCGTAATCGTGATTGACTCCCTAAGTTGCTTCCGGGGTGCTATCTCGCCCAGGCTTCATCGAATTCTGATCGTGGAGTTATGCTTCCTGCCAGAATGCCAAAAATTCCTTCCTCGCCCCTGGTACATTTGATAACTTCCAAGGACGGCTGCGACAAGAATGCTGACCATCGCCCCAGTCTTCCATCGACTCCGGTCGTCGATAGTAGCCAAGCAAGAGTAGACCGTCTTGGGAGTATTTCAATCGGTTCTGTCACCAACATGGTATAGCAAACACCTATTATACGTATCAATGCTAATACTTCTTTGTCCACCATGCCATAATTGACCTCATTTGGCATCAAGAAGTCCGACTAATAAACGTGACCGGACAGTATACCCCATCATGATCTTGAACCAGGGCAGCCGATATCGCCCATTTGCTGCATATAAAATCACCTCTGGGATTTTCTCCGGGACGTTATGACCCAAATAGGCAACTTTGGGCTGACCCCAAAAACATTTTAACCACGCTGATCGACAAATTCCAACGTTCATAAGTAACAAGTAATCGGCCTTAACCAGTACACCGACCTCTGTTGGTGTCGTGCTTAAGGACCTGCCCCCGAGACCGGGAGATTGCAGGTTCGAGTCCCACCGTGGACGAAAACCCAACTTGGTTAGGTTGTAAGTATAATGAAACGCATTAAACCAGGTAATCGTTCGACCTTATTACATAATATGTCCCATGACGTGTTCGTGCCAAACTCTCATCTATGTAGGATGGTCTCCCTAACATTGATGGTTTCTGATCATGATCGGGCTCGCCATCAGTGAACACATCATGAACTTCAGAGATTTCCCGATCAGCACTGATCTGGAAGTAACCATAGAGGGCGTTATCGATCAACCTCTGGTAGATCTGGGGGGGGGGGCATTCTTTAATCCAAACGGCATCCGGTTTCATTCAAACTGGTCGAGGGGTGTAACAAAGGCCGATATTTCCGAGCCCGATCGGTTATCGATACGACCCAAAAACCACTAGCTATATATAACGAACAGAACCACAAGACTTTATCCAAATCCACAAGTAAGTCATTGGTCAAAGGCATCGGATAGATCTACAGTTCTGTGAGATTATTGACCATCCTATATTCGATACAGAGTCTGATATCGACTCCATTCTTTTTGATCACAATCACGAACGGTGGCGCGGCGATGATGATGGTTGGATGATCTTCGTATTTAGCAGGCCCTTGATCAGGTCCGACAGCCTTTCCCCATATTGCCATATTGTGGTGCAACCTCTGCAATCGGTCTAGCGCCCCCCCCACATCAATGTCGCAAACGGCTCCGTAGTGCCATTCCCGATTAACAAATGTCGCCTTTTCCAGATGATTCTTTTGAGTTGATCGATCTGCTCAGGGTTGTTGACTTCTGGGCCACCCACTTGTAGATCATTCATGGCTGGCATATTAGGTGACATTTCAGGCAAGACCGCCATTAGTTTTTCAATATCATCTATATACTGGTCACAACCTTCATGTATACATCCACTGGATCTATTTCTTTGAGTCCAGCCTGATCCGGTATCGACCTAGGCAAGTCATCTGACTTCTGAACTGCTTCCAATTTCACTTCGTTTTCCATAACCACCACGGATTCCTTTCGTTCAATTTTCTCTACCGGATCGACTTTGCCGGTATTCTCGTTGGTGATCAAATCGACTTGGGGAAGATCATTATTGCTATCATCCCTCAGGTCGGTTGCACTCGTGGTCCGCCCATGGTAACACTCAAGATCTTTGGACTTTCTTCGACACCGTTTTCACTAGTCGACCTCGCATATGATTCCCTCATCAGTAACTTAGTGGGAGTGGTATATTCCGGCTTTTCTACCACAGGTGAGGTATCTTCGCCTACCGACTCTTCGTTACTGATCAGGTCCGTAGTGGCCTGATATGCCAGATTCTGCCATTCGGTATATCTTCGTGACGCAATCGAGACGTACCACATTTATCGGGGTACATTGCCTTCAGGTAACCACATCCCTAGTAACATGTTTTCATGAACGATTAACGACCGTAGAAATATTAGTACGATTTACGGATCCCTTTGACAAAAGCCGAGACCCATCGTTCAGAGACATTTATGCGTCGGGACCGGTGAAAGTTACTACATGCCCGAAGACCAACTACGTGCCAAAATAATCTTAGCTGGTTCCCTGGGTTATTATTTAATGTTTGCCGATTAGCCGGTCAGAGCCCCATATTTGAAACGGTTTTATTGTCCCAGCCGGTATACGACTCGACCATTCCCATGGAACCCTGACCCTACTGAATGAAGTACAGTTACAACAATCTGGTCGGCGTTCGTTGTACGGTGCTCGTACACAGATGGTTAAGGGGGGGGTCAATATATGAAAATATTTCAGTAGCTTGATCGGTCGATGTAAAGATTCGGTCCTTCGAGACATCTCCGTGTATAAAGTACCGTATAAGTCGGGCCGGGGTACTTCAACCGACCGAACTAGCCAATAACGAGAGAAAATCCGTAACCACTTAAACCGCGATATAATCATGATCTTCCACAGTAAAACCACTAAGTTATCTCCACAATCTTTCTAATTAGCAAATATATTTTAAATACGTGGACGTGAGGGTTGAAGGGTAGAAAAGTCTAATGTAATCCCGTCGGGGGACTTCCGATGATCCAAAGTGCATCAGTGCGCGTCTCAATCGGGGATAAGTTGAGCTACAGGGGGCCTTGTTAACCCTATGCTCCCAAGGGCCGCCGACACGTGGCGGAGCGTCTCATTGCTTAGGGGATAAAATTCAATCCTATAGTTCTGTTTAACACTCGTCATGTACAAGCTGGCGCTCTCGGCACTGTTAGTGTCTCTTACACAAGCGCAGATTCGAGACAGCGATGAGGTCTGTGTATGGGTCCATCAAATGCCTGCGCCGTAGACAATCTTACGCTTTCGGCACTGGACCACAGTACTGTCATATACCCGGGTGGCGGCACCCGCTGCGCCTTCGATAACTTCGCTAAGCCAAACGTAAGGTTTACAACAAATTCGACGTACTTCTTTCAGGTCTTTCCGGCCCCGGAGAAGAGAAAAACAAGCTCATGCTGTTCTTCTAAGGCGGATGTGGCTGCTTCGACGACGAAACATGCGCCTTCGGTATTCAGTGCATGTTTGAGATGTTCTATCCTAACGCCGGGCCCTCGAGCACTGGCGTTCTCAACCGTTTCGATGATAAAAAATCTTTTCAATGAATACAATTTTCCTTAGGTGCGATTTACCTCCCACATTGAATTGCCTTTTTTCTCACTTTGATTAAACCCTAAAACCTTAAATTCCCACTTTGAATCAATCTAGATCTCAGTTTGACCTCTAGAGCTGTGACTATCCTGTGCATTACTAATTGCGTGCTGGTCAAAATATGACTCGACGTTACGGAAGTTATTATTCCTTGGCGGCCTATCATCAATTCTGTTCGTATTCGATACACTCTTTTTCTATTTCAATTAATTGGCTGGACGCAATTGTTTAAACTATAGGTCTAGGTCGTACGTGTTAAAAGTTTTATTTTTCAAGATGGATCCAGCAACCAATTATCCACAAACAACATAACGAGCATTAAATAGTTCATTTATTCAATTAAATGTTTCTACTTGCAGTTGAACAACATCTAGGCTCAATATCTAAAATTCTTAAGAGGATTATAGTTCATTACAAAAGAGGTTCAAACAATTTACAGGTAAAATGAAAGCATTAAAGCATATCGACTGTATAAAAAGCAGATATAGAGGAAAGAGCAGAATCTTTGGCCTATTAACGTTCCTTAATTGATTACTTGATAGTCTTCGCAGCTCTGGTGACTACACATTTGAATGCCTGATAAGCACCAAGAAATTAGTCTGACGTCCTATTGTGCGTAGATATGTCTTCATACGTTGTACCTACTTTATGGTACAGGTGGTGTGCAAGTAGCAAAAAAGGAGTTTGCATAATAATAATTACCTAGTACCGGTAGCTGACTGTAACACTTTTTTAGAAATGATGCGTCCTTTTTTGTAAATGGGGGTCAACGTATCAATTCAAGGGGGTCGGAATAATGTTTCCCTTATTATAAATATTAAGATCCAATACTATGATAAAAGAAACCACGAGTGAAGGCCTGGTTAGATTTAACGCAGGAGCTGTTCAAGTCGATATTTATCAAGGCCAGAGACCCGATATCACGTTTGTCGGAGGCAGCAAAGCGCCTCCCAATATTAAAGGCGGTCATAGGATCGGTACATTAAGTAAGTCACAAGGGTTGGTGTTTGATGGTGTCCCTGTTCCCTATACCACAAAACCCGGCTTTCATGAGACAAGAATAAGAGGAAATGCCACGAAGACTTTCCAGCAGTGGATGGATTTACAAGTTGATTGGATTGATGTTGCCCTTGCTCAAGGAGCTAAGTGAGATCGAAACACAATATCAGCATCACTGTGTGTAAGAACATGTGTTGGAAATTCAAGTCGCCACAACCTTATAATTCACTCGTAACCGATTAGTGTTAAAGTAAACTATAAAATATAACGTAAAAAAACGAGGCAGTATGCGTGTTAGTGCCGTGTGCCTTAGTCTATGCGTGTTGCGTGCGTGTGTCGAGCCGGTCTGTTAGTACCGGTCGCCAGAAAGGGCTCAAGCGCGAAGCGTCCTACTTGTTGTCTTTATGTAAAAACTGAAAGTATACTAATTATGTAGAATTATGCAAAGTTAAGTACCTAAATGTTACCTAGCCTGAAAATCACAATATGCAAAAATCACGTCCAACCAGAATTTTGTCAAAACTCTCATTCACTCAAACGTCGCCAAAATTCCAACAACATGTGGTGCGACGGTCTGCTGGAACCTTGTGAAGCAGAATCGAATCAATATCCTGAGTTGGTACAGAGATGTCGGCGCACCTGCCTTTCCTGTTCTTGCAGACTGAGCTCGCATTTGGCTGGAGAAGGTATCATCTGTTGGAATTTTGGATGATGTGATGTGTGATGAAAACTGACGTTAAATTCCTGCTAGGAGATTATCGTGGTTTGTTGCATATTGTGAATTTTAAGTTAAGTAGTATTTTAGCCATAACTCCACTTAATTTTTACAAAATATATACTATCATTTTTGTCGAGTAAACCGAACATCGAGCACTTACCTCCTGAGCAACTCCCTCACGTCCTGCACTAACACGCACGACAAGCTTCTGTTGCTCATATGAATTTTATTATTTTAGGTATTTTTATTTTTTTTTTTTTATTTTTTCACTTTAAACCATTTTTAATTTTAGAAAAAATTATTTCAAAATATTTAAGTAGAACTGACGCACCTTTCCGATAAACAGGCCCTATAATAATCGATAAGGAACGCACTTCACTACAAGAAAACATCTGGACGCACTAATCGGTGTCTATTTGCTACAAAGTGGAGTTAAGGACACTTACTCAGTATACTACATTTTCCTACAGGTTATGAGCCCAAGGTTGCGGGGCTTAGGACTGGATTTTTTAGTTTTCGAAGTTAACAAAAGTTCTCGTTTAAAGAACGATTCTCGGTGTATGAAGTCCCCTGTGCCAAAGGGAGACATTGGTTTATTCTCTTTCGTTTATTTTCGTGTTTTCGTGGTTGCCTAAGTGAAAAATGACTGAAGAAAGAGTGGATATGGCCGCTATGATGGAGTATATTAAGCGGTTGGAAAATAAAATTGAAGCCATGGAGGAGGAAAAGTCACAAGATTGTGCCTCCATCATCTCACCCAAGTCTAAAGGATCTGATCACGACAGTATTTTCGTATTTTCAAAGAAGCAGTGAAAAACAATGGTCCTTTTGGCAAAAGAATGACTATGGATGATTTGGGCGGAGATAACGGTATTGAACGTGGTGCGCAATGGCAGGCACCAGGATGAAATGATCAAGGAGTGGCAAGAATGTTTGATAACCAAGAAAGACAAAACGTGTGCAGTAATGGGACTATGAAGATCCCTAAATTGACGATTAACAATTTTACGGGAGAAGAGATTTATCCTGGGTTGAAAGGAAGCAGGCAGTGGGCCTACCTGTTTATTGAGGTGGTCGATGTTGCACACTTATCGTCTGGTTTTGAGTGGACAGAGCGTCTCAAGGTTAATAAGCTGCGTGAACACCTGGAAGGTGTAGCGGCAAGTTACTTTCAAGCGAACATTATGACTTGGTGGCAGATATCCCAAGAATTGAATTACGTGCTGGATCAATTATATCACGCGTCAATAAGTAACAACGTTATTTGCGCACGAGAAGGATGTTCGGATGTCATGGACCCAACATTTCCTATACTTGGTGGCTTTAGCGCGCGAGAGTGGATCTCACGAACGTTTGACTGTGGAGAATATTGTCAAGTTCACAGCACCTGAACTGAAAAGGGGGCTGATTGCTATAATCCACAGCGTATCGATTACATATTGCACGCACAAGAACTCATTGCATGGGCGCAAGAGTAGGAAGATGATGCAGTGAAAATGAAAAAACATTCAAGAAATCTTGTGAATTTTGTGGATGAGATAAAGAAGAAACGAACGTGTTTCGCCTGTGGTATGGATGGTCATACGCAGAAGTATTGTCGACAAGAGAATCGAAGAAACCGGAGCAAGCGTTTTGAGCGTAAACCAAGGTCGAGAGGAGATGAAAATGGCGAAAAGAATTTTTTATTATCGACAATTGAGTGTGGAGAAAACTCAAAGAAAGTGTTGAAGAAGGACATAATGATCGATGAAGACATTTGGATAATTGATAGCGGTTCCAGCCGGCATCTTGTATCCAGTGAAGAGTTTTTAGAGGATGCTAGAAACTGTGGTGATAATAAGACTTATTGCTATCCGATGGAGCAAATTTTTGCGTCACAAAGAAAAATACGTTTGAAGAGCAATTTTTCGACCATTTTACTTACAGAAGCGTAATACGCGCCAAAACTAGCGAATAAGCTCATCTCACTTGGAAACTTGAAGAAAAGCAGAAAGTGAAAAGGATGCATGGAAATGACACACTATTTGACGTGGAAGTAACTGGATGTGTGTTTACGGCAAGACTAAGTTTGGCGAAAAATTTAAGCGTGTATGAAAATTTTTCAAACATGATAATGACAACCATGGAGAAAAACGAGTGTGATGATTCGCAGGAGGGATCATTGCATCACTTTCACTTACGACCAGGAAATCTATCTTACGATACAGTGGAAAGATTAGCCATGGATCCTGCATCTGGAATCAAGCTGACAGACAAGCGTAGACTAAATTGCTTAACCTGTGCCGAGGACAAGGCGACGCGAACGAAGCAGCCAAAGCAAGACAGTGGGCAGA
This sequence comes from Sclerospora graminicola, assembly GCA_001887855.2. NCBI lineage: Eukaryota > Oomycota > Peronosporomycetes > Peronosporales > Peronosporaceae > Sclerospora > Sclerospora graminicola. The sequence continues at coordinate 12,951 of MIQA02005030.1, read as the reverse complement.
ATGCACAGATAGATAGGATCGGTCGCGTTATCTGTAGCAATTTAAAAAGACTAAAAACACCAAGAGATCGACGTGGAAACAGGTACTTGATCGTGTTTGTGGATCATTTCTCGAATTACGTACGTGTATTTCCCGCGAATTCTAAGGATCAAACCGCACAAACGTTTGAACATTTTTGGCATGGTTTGAAGGAGAGTTTAATTGTCGTATTCACGTTCTACGAACTGATGGCGGTGGAGACTATCGCAAGTGGATCTACTTGGTAAACGGGCTGGAGTCAGAAGCCAGATTACCGAAGCGGGTAACCCAGCATAAATGGAAAGGCGGAACGAATGAACAGAACGATTTTTAATATAATCAGATGTATGAGTTTTGGACCTGGAGTCCCATTAACATTTTGGTCTGAGGTAGCAGAATATGAAAGTTACGTCCTAAATCGAAGCCCAACGCGTGCAAACTTACGGAAGATGTCGCCCATTGAAGTCTTAGCGAAAAAGAAGGCTAATATTTCGGATATCGTGATTTTTGGATCGCCGTGTATGGTCTGGCTCGACGCGAAGAACAAATCGCTCGGTAAACACGCCGAGAAGGCGTTAGGTTTGGAAAGAACGACGAGATAAAAGGTTATAAGGTGTTGCTTTTGAAGGACAGTGGTAACGACTACCAGGCATCTGTATCACGTGGAGACGTTGGGTGAAAGAGATATCGAGAAGCTGTCACGTATGATGAATGAAGACGTGAAAATATGCCACGAAAACAGTCGAGACAATGTAGCTTCGAAGGAGAAAGCGAAAACAGTTCGAGAGAAGAAATCAAGACAAGATTTACCGCAAAGGAAATCAACGAGGAAGATCAAAAAGACTCAGAAGTTGACTGAACTGGAAGAAGATGAAAAGCAGTGTGAAACGAACGAAGAAAACATTTCGAATGATAATGATGAGCCGAATGGTACAAGTGGCGAAAATTCATTTTTTGCGTTTGCAGTTTGCGATGTGAACAATCCGAATAATGAAAAAATTGCTGGAACACCGGACCCGAAGAGCTATTTCGAAGCTCAAAAGGGCAGTCAATCCGAGAAGTGGAAGACATCCGAAAGGGCAGAATTAGAATCCCTGGAGGATTTACAAACCTGGGAATTAATGAAGAAGACAAGTGAAGTGAAGACATTGCCGACAAAGTGGGTTTATAAAAACCAAATTGAAGAACGATGGCACGGTGGAACGATATAAAGCAAGATTGGTAGCTCGTGGTGACAAGCAGATTTATGGAGAAAATAATTTCTTTACGTTTTCAACGGTGATGGAAATTAATATTATAAAGGTTATTTTAATATTGTCGATTGCGTGGAATGTGCCTGGAAGGCACGGAGATGTACCAAGCGCCTACTCGAAGGCAGCTACGAAAAAACGAGTACGACATTTACTTGTAAATTCCTCAAGGCATGGAAATATCAGACGATATATTGAAAAGATTGGAAGTCACAAGTTCGAAGGAGCTGATTCTCAAACTAAACAGAAATTTCTATGGCCTAAAGCAGGCTGGAAGATTGTAGTATGAATTACTGTGTGAAACTCTGGTTAAAATGAACTTATCTTAATGTTTGACAGACACTTGCGTCTTTGCGAGAATTGATGACAAAGGAACGATAGTGATTGGAGTATACGCTGACGATCTATTGGTTACGGCGACAGAAACAAAACGTGTGGATGATTTTTTCAAGGACATGCAGATACTAGAGTTAAAAGACCTGTGCAACGTGGAGAAGTTCCTTGGTATGAGAATTTGGGGGGACCCTACTGATGGATATACCATAGACCAAGAAGGAACCATTATTGAGATGCTTGAAAAAAATGGACTGCAGGAAGCAAATGAAGTGAGAACGCCTGTTCGAGCCTGGGAGATATACGAAAGAATTAAATGAATTGTTGCCGACTGTATCTCGTGGAAATACGCCTACGATAAAGGATTTCAGTCTCTCGTGGGATGTTTACTGTGGATTTCAAGAGTTTCTCGCCCGGATATCTCATTGGCCGTGCTTCGTGCAACGAGGCGCGCGCACGCACCGAGTTTAAGTGATTTTAAAGTTGCGAAATTGCGAAACGAATAGCGAGATATTTGAAATGAAGCAAGAAGTTGAAATTGCATTTACGTGGAGATAACGATTTAAAACTACCATTGCGGATTGTGAGCTATAGTGATGCTGACTATGCAGCTGACCGCAAAGATCGCAAAAGTGTCAGCGCAAACGTGATTTTCGTGAGTGGAGTTATAGCAAGGTGGAATTGTAAGAAACAGGGATCTGTTGCGTTATTGACTGCAGAGGCGGAGTTTGTCGCGGCCGCTGCTAATGGACGAGAGGCATTGGGATTGAAGGAGTCGTTTGAAGAAATTGGAATTAAAACGAGGGACGCCTATCGTGTTGAAGATCAACAACCAAGCCGCGATCAAGCAGCTCAAGAACGAAGCTAGCGCGGCCAGTGCCAAGCATATCGATGTGAAGTTTTTAAAAGATTTCGCTTAAAAAGGAATCGTGGAGCCAGAACATGTGTCCAGTGGAAGTATGGTCGCAGATTTACTCACAAAGATATTACATGCACCAAGAATCAAGGAATTGTGCGAACAAATTCGACTCAAGTAAATGGTGTATTACGTTTATGGTCTTAATGCGCTACTACTGGATATGCATTTCTTACGCTTACAACGATGTGTCTTGTGCACGAAGCCCCGGTACTCTTGGAAGGAGTGTAGGAATTTTGGGTGATGTGATCTATGATGAAAACCGACGTTAAATTCCTGGTAGGAGATTATCGTGGTTTCTTGCATATTGTGAATTTTAAGCTAAGTAGTATTTAGCCATAACTACACTTAATTTTTGCAAAATATATACTATCATTTTTGTCGAGTAAACCGAACATCGAGCACTTACCTCCTGAGCAACTCCCTCACGTCCTGCACTAACACGCACACACATTAAGTGCACCAATGAAGCCCCTGTTCGTTTGTGTGGCTCACAAACGAACAGGGGCTTCATTGGTGCACTTAAATGTTGTGCGTGTTAGTGCAGGACTACAAACGGGTAGCGCCCGCCTTCCCCCATCCCCTCAACCCCAGCCTCCAAACGCGCCGTTTGGCTTTTGCCTCTATCCCTCTCTCTGCCTCGGCGCACGCCTGCGCCGACGAAGCTTCGATACAATTATTTGGCCTACCTGGCAGGCTGCCCGACCGGGTATCATCTGGGGGCACGCTAATACTTCAAACGATAACACTTAAAACTTAACAACATGTACTACAGACGTTATGATACCCTAGTGTCGAACCTTTCCTTTACAGTTAAAGAAAAAATAATGCAATATATATTGCTCTAGCCAATAATTGCGTCAGAGGTCTATTCTACAGTAAAGTAAAACCTGTATTAGAACCCCATCCCTCGATTTGACCCCCCCTTGAAAAGAACCCCAGGTCCACCTGGGGTTAATTTTTACAACCCCATTCCTCAAATAGAACCCCACCCGATTTAAAAGTACGGTGTATAATCTTAATTATCGGTTTAATTAGGGAAATTATAAGTGTACCTCACCCCGCACCTCACTTTTGCAACATGTAACCTCAATTTTGTTGCGTGTAACTCAGTCTGGCTATAATTAATTGGACTAAATAAACTGCTATAACAACAATAATAATACCAGTATTGCGTACGACTGGCAGCGAGCAAAGCGCTCCAATTTTTGCGCGCAATTATTTTGTAATTACGTAGCACTTGAAAGCGCATCCCGACGAGAACTGCAACCACTGGACAAAGAGCTGCAGGTGTGCCGTGGAAATACCAAGTCCGAATTCATTGTGAAATGCGCAATGAAGTTCCTGAACGACCATCACGAGGACGGCGAGCAGAAGGTACTGAGTATAATGGGCTTTTGTGAAGGCTCGCCACCAATGTCGCCACCTAAACTAGAGGAAATGATTTTGAAAAAGGAGATCCCGTGGAGATTAAGAATCGAATCTGATATGAAGCAGGAATCACATATGCACATAAAGACAAGATGAATCGTTGCAAGACGCAACTTTCTTTTTTTCTCAAATAGACCCCCCCCTCGAATATAACCCCACGTCTGGGTGGGGTTATAGTGATAAACCTAGTGGGGTTCTAATACAGGTTTTACAGTATGTCTTCCATAACTCCCAACATTCGTGCCAAAGTATCGACAACAGTATCTGTGGAGACTCCATGCTAACGATTGCGCTTGGGGTGCGAGTGAGACTGGCTTGTGGTGGCCGGAGGGCAACATTTTTCTGATACAGTAGATAGCTACACAATGCCGGTGCATCATTGGTTAAAAAAATATTTGTATTGAATACTAACCTTTAAAGTGGACTGTCATATATTGTGTCCGTCCGTCCAGGTCTGTACTAGAATTTGTATTTAGTTTTGAAAAAAGTAGTACAGTACAATACAAAATTGTAGTCTTTTAATCGCAACTTGTCACTGGACCAATTCGCACGAATTTGCAAATTAGCGATGCCTGGCATCGATCGCATGAACCCTTTTAAGCGTTTTGCGCGGAGTGTGGAATGTAAAGAGTGTAGGAAAAGTAGTTTTTTGCGTAAAGTAGCAGGCACCAGCAATGTAGCGCCCGGTGCCTGCAATCCGGTCAGAAATTACTGGCGACCTTGTTTTTCTACTTAGTGCTTGAATCTGTAGGTAGAGGCGCTCCGCACCGCACTACCACCAGAAGTCAGTCGCTTGTGTTGTTGTGAGTAAAAGATGTAATAAAAATGTATTATTAAGTTATTAAGTGCTAATTCGTACTTTGTAACCTAAAATTTATATGCAGTGGTCCACGCTGTTTTGCTAACCTGGAATTTCATTTTCATCAAAAGTCAACTCGTAATTCCAACACTCCTTCCAAAACTCCGGGACCTCCATGCAACCACATGCAATTTTCCACATCACCAGAGGTACGTAACTTCATTCCATACCATCCAGCTTAGTGATGCCAACTAGTTCCATTCGCAACCGATAAGAATTAATAGAGAAAACTTCAAATCAATCCAATCTGGTTTCGTAATTCGTCAATCCTCGCAGCACTCAACGTTTTTGTCAGGAGGTCGGCCACCATATCAGCACTCGAAACATGCTCAGGCCTCATCCTGCCCTTCCTCGTATAGTCCTTCACAAACTTCAGCTTCACGTCGACATGTTTCGTGCTCGCGGCACTCGCTTCGTTCAACAATTGCTTGATGGCAGCCTGATTGTCTATCTTTAAGACAATCGGCGCCCGCGAGTTTATCCCAATCTCGCCAAGTAGTTCCTTTATTCCTAGCGCTTGTTTTCCACCGACAGCGGCAGCCACGAATTCTGCCTCGGCTGTCGAGAGCGCAACTGCTCCCTGCTTCTTGCAGCTCCATCCTGCCACAATTCCATTTACGTAAATGACACTCGCGCTGATGCTCTTGCGGTCGGCCTTGTCAGCCGCAAAATCCGCGTCACTATAGCTAACTATGCGCACAGGCATAGCTTCGCCATCGTCATGTTTTAAATGTAACTTGAGAGTCTTTGTACCTTTCAGATACCTTGCGACCCGTTTTGCCATCTTGAAATCGGAAAAAGTGGGCGCGTGAGTTCTCCGGGTCACCTTGTGCACCGCAAATGCAATGTCCGGACGCGAGCACCGTGAGATCCACAGCAAACTGCCGACCAACGATTGAAATTCCCTAACCGTGGGGGATTTTCCATCCTTGGTCGTCGTCAAACGTGTGTCCGAACTTTCAGGAGCTTCTTCCTCCATGATCGGGGTCCTCACGATGTTCGCGTCCTTCAAACCATGTTTTTCCAACATTTCATTTATCGTCAACTCTTGGTCGACCCAATAACCGCTTTCCGGATCTCCTCCGATCCGCATACCCAAAAATTTCTCGACCTTTCCAAGGTCTTTCAATTCCAAAACCGCCATTTCCACAAAGAAATTTTCGACCAAACTTTCATCAGTGGCGGTCACTAGTAGGTCGTCAACATAGACTCCCACTAGCACCGAACCACTGTCGTCATTTCGCACAAAGATGCAAGTGTCAGTGAGACACTGCATAAACTTTAGTTTCACCAGGGTGTCTCTTAGCAATTCGTACCAGAGACGCCCTGCCTGTTTCAATCCATAGAGATTTCTTTCCAGCTTCAAGACCACGTCGTTTTCGGTCTTCGCGCCTAACTCCTCGAGTTTCTCCTTTGATACTTCCATGCCCTTGGGCACTTTCAGATGTATCTCGTAGTTTTCCTCGGTTGACGCTTTCGGATATGCGCTGGGCACATCACCGTGCCGTGCAGGCACCTTCCAGATAATTGCCATAACCAAAATCATCTTGACATTGTTTAGATCCAGTACGGTCGAGAACGTAAAGAAATAATCTTCGCCAAAAATTTGACGATCGCCCCGGGCTACGAGCCGAGCCTTTCGGCGCTCAACAGTCCCGTCGGCCTTCAATTTTGTTTTGTATACCCACTTTGTGGGCAGGGGCTTCTTGTCTTCTCTTTTTCGTACAACCTTCCAGGTTCCCAGCTCCTCCAAAGACCGTAACTCTGCATCTTCCGCCTCTTTCCATTCACGAGACAACTTGCCCTTGTGGGCCTCAAAATAGCTCGTAGGGTCGGGTTCAGATGCCGCTGCACGGCTTTCGCCTGTACCCGACTCTACAGCCGCAAATGCACACAAAAGGTTGCTTTCATGGTCGCTTGTAACAACCGGAGTCACCTCTCCCGGTTCCCGTTCTGCCGAGGCACCTTCGGTATCGTCTCCTTCCGAGGTGCCTACCCGGTCCCTGGACTTTCCCTTTTGTTTCGTCTTTTGGAGTGCTGCTGCTTTCGGCGTCGCCTTTACCTTGCGTCCCGATTTCCGCACCCCAGCTTGTTTCCGCTCCTTGGTACGCCCGGTCGGCCCATCCTCTCTAGCCTCTGCAATTTTCGGGCGCGTTTCACATACGGGTGCCCCTTCCTCGGGGTCGCCCAATAGTTTTGCAATTTGTTGGTTTGCAGCGTCACTCAAGGTTTCAATCTGAGTGACGTGTCTTGTGGTCGTCACGACCCGATCCTTGATCAGCAAAACCTTGTAACCTTTCGTTTCGTCACTTTTTCCTAGGATCAGGCCCCTTTCGGCGTGCTTCGCCAGTGACTTCGACCGCGGGTCCCTGTACACCATGCACGGGGATCCGAAAACCACGATATCTCCAATATTCGTTGGTTTCTTAGTCAGAACTTGGATCGGGGGTGCCCTTCCAGGATTTGCTCTGGTCGGACTGCGATTGAGTATGTACGTGGCATACTCCGCCGCCTCCGTCCAGAAAATTAAGGGCACACCCGACCCAAAGATCATGCACCGGACCATGTTAAAAATGGTCCGGTTCATCCGTTCGGCCTTGCCATTTGAGGCCGGTGTACCTGCCTCGGTAATTTGGCGCCGCACACCCGTCTGTTTGCAGAACAAATCAACCGTGCGATATTCACCTCCGCCGTCAGTACGCAGGACGTGGATTCGGCAGTCGAACTCGCGTTCAAACCAAACCAAAAAATGTTCAAACATTTTTGCGGCACGGTCTTTCGTTCGTGCCGCAAAAACTCGCACGTAATTGCTGTAGTGATCTACAAACACTACGAGAAATCTGTTTCCACGCCGATCGCGTGGGGTTATTGGGCCTTTCAAATCACTGCATATCACCCCACCCACGCGATCAATTGGCGCATGCTTTCCAGAATCTTGCCTTGGTTGTTTGGTCTTGTATCCCTTACCCTCTGCACAGGTCAGGCAATTAGGACGCGAATGGTCCGTAATTCTAATGCCTGACCTCGGGTCTCGGGCCAGTTTTTCGACCGCGTCGTAGGAAATATGCCCTAGCCGTGCATGGAAATGATGTAGGGTGCCTTCTTGCACTTCGTCCCCTACATCACTTTGGACTACGTTCATAACCATGTTTGTGAACGTTTTACTGCAATTCAATGGTTTGTCTGCACGTAAATGAGCCACAAAAACAGAGCCATAAACTTCAATATCAAACAAGACTTGATTTCGAAAAAATAACTCCATTCTTTTTCCATTATCTTTTAAAATGCAGCCCTTCTTTCGTAAGCAACCCAGAGATATGAGATTTTTTGCCAGTTTTGGCGCAAAATAAACCTCAGTAAGCGTGATCTTGGCGCTTCTTGCAGTGGCGTCACTTGCGTGCAGTGTGACTTGCCCAACTTTAGTTACTTGTAGCGATCCACCATCTGGGAGGGTTAGTGCGTCTTCCTGACCACAATCGCGTGCATGTTCCAAAAGACTTTCGTCTGAAACTAGATGTCGACTCGCCCCACTGTCCACAATCCACAAGTCATCACCGAAAGCTGTTTTTCCGGTCTGTTCCTCCGCATTTTCACTTGTAGACAGCACAAAGCGCCTTTCGTTATCCTTTGGGCCCTGCCGCCCGCGCCTTTCGTTTCTGTGGTGGCTCTTCTTGGGGTCTTGTTGCGGGCAATTCCGTTTTATGTGCCCTTCGAGTCCACAACCGTAGCAGACACGTTTACCACCCTGCTCATTTACCAAATTTACTGCGGGTCGTCCAAAACCCGGTCGCTTAAGCCTGTAAGCGTCATCGTCCAGTTCTTGAGCCCAGGATATCAATTCCTGGGCGTGCTGCAGATGGTCTTGTCTTAGCGGATTGTACCGCACCATCAACGCAATTTTCAATCTTGGGGCAGCAAACTTGACAATATTTTCCACGATTAAGCGTTCGTTCGAATCGCTTTCACGGGCCAACGCAACCAGGTACAGGAAATGCTCTGTCCAGGACCTTTTTGGGTCCTTTTCGGCCGCGAAAAGCTGTGCTGCTTGATAGTGCGAAATGTTCACTTTGAACGCACTTAACATTTGCTCCAGCACAAAAATGAGATTCGGCGACGCTTGCCACCAGGTACCGATGTTAGCCTGGAAATACTTGAGAGCAACCCCTTCCAGGTGCTCTCCCAACTTGTTCACTTTTAACCGGTCGTTCCACGTGAAACCGGAGGCAATTTCGGCTATCTCCAGGGCTTCGATAAAGAGATACGCCCACTGCTTGAACCCCGACCCTAAGCCTGGGTAAATTTCAATTCCAGAGAAATTCTGGCAGCTTAACCTTGGGATTTTAACCCCGTTCGTAGTTGCCACCGGGTTGCCACCTAAGTTCACGGGCATACCCACGCCTGCCGCCATCCCCGGCACTCCTGCCCCGGCTGCCATTCCCGGCACGTTTATTCCCGGCGCCTGCATCGGTGGTGAGGCCTCTTCACCGCCCCTTATGCCACCCCCGCGCCCAATGCCTTCTTCACCACCGAGGTCGTTCAGGGTCATTTTCATCCCGAACGGCCCGTGGTTCTTTAGGGTGTCCCGAAAAGCACTCGCATATTCAGAGCCCTTGTTGGACCCTGGCGACGTGCTGGGAGCCGAACCCTGCGACCGCGCCTCTTCTACTGCCTCGAGGCGCCGGTCCATGCGTTTTAGATACTCTAGAATCGTGTCCATATTCGTATCGGCCTTTTCGGCCTTTTCTTCATCCATCTTTTAGTGTTAAAGCGTGAAAAACTTAAAATCAGCAGAAAAAACCTGCTCGTAGTCGTAACACCAGGAACAATCCACACGAGAAAAAAAACGAAATATTCTCCAGTAACCGAAACGAAACGTAAAACTTCGAACGAGATGAGAAAACTCCACAAACAATTTACTTAAGGTAGCTTCAAAATGCGGTCAGAGCCCGTGATTCCTTGGGCTCATAACCTGTAGGAAAAGTAGTTTTTTGCGTAAAGTAGCAGGCACCAGCAATGTAGCGCCCGGTGCCTGCAATCCGGTCAGAAATTACTGGCGACCTTGTTTTTCTACTTAGTGCTTGAATCAGTAGGTAGAGGCGCTCCGCACCGCACTACCACCAGAAGTCAGTCGCTTGTGTTGTTGTGAGTAAAAGATGTAATAAAATGTATTATTAAGTTATTAAGTGCTAATTCGTACTTTGTAACCTAAAATTTATATGCAGTGGTCCACGCTGTTTTGCTAACCTGGAATTTCATTTTCATCAAAAGTCAACTCGTAATTCCAACAAAGAGCGCTACCTACCGGTGAAGATGCTCTAAGTAGGTCATCCAGCGAATAGAAAATAACAGTGGAGGAAGATGAGGTGAGTGATAGCTCTGTTGGAACATCGAAAACGGCTCTCGTCTACATTTCCTGTGACAGAACCTTGGAAAATATCTTGTCCGTCAACAACAACCGCAAAAAAAATACGACGAGCTGCTGGCAAAAACGGAATGCTCAGGAGGATACTTTAAACGAGTGTAAGGGAGTATCAATTTCATCGATCCTCTGCAGATGAGGATGACATGTCCCCGCAAAATAACCAGACCGCTCAAATTTCAGCTCTCGGGTTTTGTGCGTGATTTCGTGCCTGCTCGTGCCAGACCAAGACTGATGTAGCCCATGAAACAAGCTGTCTTCTAAAAAGCACATGACGCCTGAAGTTGGGATTTTGATTGCTCTTGTAGTGCAAAGAAAACTTGATTAACTTGTGGAATGGTAAGATGACGTGCAACAATACTTGTTACATGAAGCAGCATCAGCACCTGATCTATGGTAAAAAAGTTCTTTCTTCAGCAACATGAGCCAGCTAAACGCAAACTGCTCCTACAGAAATTGCCAGCTTATCAGCCATCTAGCTTACAGCTGAAACGTCTGTATCTTGATGTTTCAGACTAGTTATTCCTTAAGTCATCTGTGTTGTTTAGGTCTATCATTTAACCCGTTCAACTCCTACCTAAAAAAATCTTAATGCTTTCGTAAACAAGAAAATTACCAAAACGTCAATTTAAAGCTTAGCTATTCTGTTTCTTCCAAAGATGCTCAATCGGATCGCCTGGCGGACCCGATCGTCTCTTTTGGCCGCCCCTCACTTAGAAGTCGTTGTCGCGTATTGCTGAGCCTCCTTAAATCCTGCAGTACTACCACGTTCGCCTCCAGTAGCCTCAACTGTCGCGTGCTCTCCATGCATCTCTTTACGTGCCGTGCCAACAGCGGTTTTAGCTGCCTCAGAATCTTTCGAACTCGTTTGTTTCAGCGCTTCCACACCCTTCTCAGTGTTGGTCTGTTCTTGGGTCAAAGACGGTTCCTTGGGTTTTGTCACAGCCGCCTCAGCTCGTACTCCCAACCCTTTCGTGGTGTCAACGGCGGATTGAAACTGTTCCTTCACCTTATCCTTCACGTCGACCGTCTTATCGACGATTGTGCTGGTAACACCTCCAGATTCCTCCTTCACATCTTCCTGTGCTTCATCTGTTGTCGCAGGAGCCTTTTCCTTCGTCTGGTGAGCGGCTTTCGAAGTTTTATTCTTCGTCGCCTCCTCCGCCTCACCGGCTTTACCTTTTCCCTGGTCAACGGTCTTCGAAGCCTTCCCCTTTGCAGCGCCTACGCTTGATTCTGTCGCTTCTTTGGCTTGGTCAACCTTCACTGCGGCCTTATCTTTCATTTCGCCTGTCTTTTGCTTCGCCTGGCCGGCTTGGTCTTGCGCCATGTCCTTTGCATCACTAGCTTTGTCTTGTACAGTCTCCTTCACTTCACCAGCCTTGTCCTTCGCCTGACCGGCTTTATTTTGAGCCATGTCCTTCACCCCACTAGCTTTGTCTTGCGCTGAGTCCTTCACCTGTCCAACCTTGTCCTTCGCTTGGCCAGCCTTATCTTGAACTATGTCCTTAGCTTGACCAGCCTTGTCTTGAACCGTGTCTTTAGCTTGGCCAGTCTTTTCTTGAACCATGTACTTAGCTTCGACAGCCTTTTCTTTAGCTTGGCCAGCCACGTCTTGAGTCATATCCTTAGCTTGGCCAGCCTTCTCTTGAACCATGTCCTTAGCCTGGCCAGCCTTCTCTTGAACCATGTCCTTCGCTTGACCCGCCTTCTCTTCCGTCTTCTTGGCGGCCATACCAACATTTCCACGGCCCTTGTCATATCCTTCATTAAAGGTGGACCGTATCTCATTCGTCTTCTCTGTTGCAGCCTCCGCGACTGCCACACTCTTCGCCTCAATGTTTTGAGCCACATCCGACTGCTGCGCGGTAAATTGCAAGTTGTGCAGCGTTTCCGATATGTAATTCACACTATCGTTCACAATTCCAACTGCACTCGCCGCAACCTTGCTGCCCAGACCGCCAGCTACCTTGTTGTCAACATTTGCTGCTTTATCCGACACACCCAAACGCTCGTCCACCTCCTTCATCTTTTCAGCGACTTCGCCAGCCTTTTCGCTCACGCCCAACTTTTCGTCACCAAACGCAGCTACACGCACAGCTTCACCTACCGCGACCTGGGCCCCATGTGTTGCTTGCTCGGCCTTGTTTCCAATAGCGTCGCGCAACTTCATCAATTGGTCAGTGGAGACTTCCAAAGCGTCAGTGGCACGTTGACGTCCTGCATTAACCCAATCATGCAACGTATCCATGGCTTGCTCTCCTCGTGACCCCGTATATTTCTTATCATATGCAACAGCTTTGGTCTCGAGTTCATCAAGAGACGAGCGAACTTGCTGCATGCCATCGATTGCTACTGGAACCGTACGTTCGGATAGATCTTGACTCTGGGTCTTCAACTTCTGCGTCGCCGCACGGGATGCATCCAACGCAGACTTTAAATACTGCCCAGCGGGCTCATACTTCGAGTGCTTGTTCTCATATTCCTCAACACGCTTCGTTAACTGTTAGAAATGGTATGTTACACAAGGTTAGTGTATATCTATCAGTCTCATCTTACAAAATCACACACCTCTGTTAAATAGGAGTCGGCCTTCTGGGTCGTTTCGTGAATTTGCTCCTTCGCACGATCAATATCTTGACTGTGCGTTTCCATTTTGCTCTGCAAATCAGCCATTCCCTTGTTGTTTCTTCAATTAGTCCAAGTGTTCCCGAGGTAGTAAATT